>JAWPHD010001027.1:307500-366042 GCA_037043455.1 Cyrtodaria siliqua
TGATCAAATACCCAGTCTTGAACTATTAAAAGATGAACTACTGTTACTTCGTAGGCAAAAAATGAATGGTTTTCTTATAAGATCACGAGCTCAATTAATAGAAGATGGAGAAAAAACAACTAAACATTTTTGCAATTTAGAGACGCACAACTTTACTAGTAAAATTATACCCAAAATTGAAAGGCCTGATTGGAGTATAATCACAGATCAGAAAGATATTCTAAAAGAAACTGAAACCTTCTACAAATCTCTATACTCCAGCAGAGATGAAATATTAGAAACAATAGATCTAGATAAAGAATTGTCAGGACTAAGTGTACCCAAATTGAATGAGGAGGAATCTAAGTCATTAGAGGGCCTATTAACCTATCAGCAAGCATCATTATCGCTATTTTGTATGAAAAATAATCGTTCGCCGGGTACTGATGGTTTTGGGGCTGACTTCTTTAAAGTATTTTGGAAGAAACTGGGGCATTTTGTTGTGAGAGCTATAAATTGTGGGTATATTAATGGGGGACTGTCTGTAACACAGAAAGAGGGTATTATTACACTTATCCCTAAAGATAACAAAGCAAGAAGATTTTTAAAAAATTATAGGCCAATTTCTCTCTTAAACTGTGTTTATAAAATTGCTTCAGGGGCCATTGCTTATAGAATAAAATCTATCTTAAACAAACTAATTAATGAAAATCAAACAGGTTTTATTGCAGGGAGATATATGGGGGAAAACACAAGAATGACATTTGATATCATGCAGTTTGCAGAAGAAAATAATTTACCAGGACTCATTTTACTCGTTGATTTTGAGAAGGCATTTGATTCTCTTTCATGGAAATTTATTCACAGCGTTCTTAAGTATTTCAATTTTGGAAACTCGATAATTTCTTGGATAAAACTTATCTATAGAAATGCGAAACTGGCGGTTAATCAAGGAGGTAGTTTATCTGAGTTTTTCAGCATAGGCAGGGGATGCCGACAGGGGGACCCATTATCGCCTTATATATTTATATTATGTGCTGAAATTTTAGCAATAAAAATACAAAACAACAAAAAAATTAAAGGAATATCTATAAATGATATGGAATATAAACTTTCACAATTTGCCGATGATACTTCCATTTTTCTGGATGGGTCAGATACTTCACTCAATGAAACACTCGATGAACTTTCCTATTTTTCCAACATTTCTGGACTCAGGGTGAACTTTGACAAGACTCAGGTAGTTTGGATTGGGACAAGAAAATACAGTACAGACTCAATTAAAACCAAGTGGAAATTAACATGGGGAAGCAACCAATTTAAATTGTTAGGTATACACTTAAATGTTGATCTTGATAAGATAATTGATATAAACTATAATGATAAATTAGAAAAAATACAAAACCTAATCAAACTTTGGAAACGTAGATATCTTACACCGATTGGTAAAATAACAGTAATTAAAACAATATTATTACCCATTTTTAATCATTTATTTATTTCATTACCTAACCCAAATGATTCAATTATTAAAAAAATAAATGACATGTTTTATGAATTCTTATGGGAGGGACCAGCAAAGATAAAGAAAAGCATTTTAATTAAACAGTATAATGAGGGTGGTCTGAAAATGATTAATCTCCAAGCATTCATATATGGACTTAAGGCAACTTGGATTAGAAGACTCATGTTTAAAGGTGGACAATGGCAACATATAGTTACCCATATTATAAACTTAAAAGACCTAATAAACCTAGGGATAGGTTTTGCAGAATTATTAATAATAACAAGAGGTCAATGACCTTGAAGCTCTACTGATTGATTTTGATTTCAGGAAGTAGTCGCTACAAACTGGTTTTTTGAAAATCTATTTTTAGCCGTGGTGGCCATCTTGAATTTCCGGCCGACCTGAAATTTTGCTAGGATCAATTAGACATCAAGAGCAACATTCCTGTGAAGTTTCATGAAAATCCGTCAAGTAGTTTCAGAGGAGTAGTCGCTACAAGTTTTCATTATATAACTCTATGTAAACAAAGATGGCCACTGGCAGCCATGTTTAACGTCGAATCAAAATAATGTTCGACTTAAATAACCATCATGTCATGCTGATCATTTTAGAAAAAGTCCCATATCAATATCACTTATAGTTTTCAAGAAGTAGTCGCTACAAACTTGTATTTTGAAAATCTATTTTTAGCCATGGCGGCCATCTTAAATTTCCGGCCGACCTGAAATTTTGCAAGGATCAATTAGACATGAAGAGCAACATTCATGAGAAGTTTCATGAAAATCCGTCAAGTAGGTTCAGAGAAGTAGTCGCTACAAGTTATCATTATATAACTCGTATGTAAACAAAGATGGCCACTGGCAGCCACGTTTAACGTCGAATCAAAATAATGTTCGACTCAGATAACCATCATGTCATGCTGATAATTTTAGAAAAAGTCCCATATCAATATCTCTTATAGTTTTCAAGAAGTAATCGCTACAAACTTATTTTTTAAAAATCTATTTTTAGCCGTGGCGGCCATCTTGAATTTCCGGCCAACCTGAAATTTTACTAGGATCAATTAGACATGAAGAGCAACATTCGTGTGAAGTTTCATGAAAATCCGTCAAGTAGTTTCAGAGGAGTAGTCGCTACAAGTTTTCATTATATATCTCTATGTAAACAAAGATGGCCGCTGGCAGCCATGTTTAACGTCGAATCAAAACGATTTTCGACAAGGACCAACATCATGTCATGCTGATCATTTTAGAAAAAGTCCCATATCAATATCTCTTATAGTTTTCAAGAAGTAGTCGCTACAAACTTATTTTTTAAAAATCTATTTTTAGCCGTGGCGGCCATCTTGAATTTCCGGCCGACCTGAAATTTTGCTAGGATCAATTAGACATCAAGAGCAACATTCCTGTGAAGTTTCATGAAAATCCGTCAAGTAGTTTCACAGGAGTAGTCGCTACAAGTTTTCATTATATAACTCTATGTAAACAAAGATGGCCGCTGGCAGCCATGTTTAACGTCGAATCAAAACGATTTTCGACAAGGACCAACATCATGTCATGCTGATCATTTTAGAAAAAGTCCCATAGCAATATCCCTTAGGGTTTTCAAGAAGTAGTCGCTACAAACTTGTTTTTTAAAAACCTATTTTTAGATTTGGCGGCCATCTTGGATTTCACATCTACATGAATTTTTGCTAGGATCAACTAGACTTCATGGGCAACATTTCTGTAAAGTTTCATGAAAATCTATTCAGTAGTTTCAGAGGAGTAGTCGCTACAAAAAAAAAGTTAACGGACGGACGGACAGACAGACGGACAGACGGACGGACGACGCACCACGGCATAAGCTCTGCTGATCTCTGATCAGTAGAGCTAAAAATGACTAACATATTTTGGAAGGATGTGTTAAAAGCTTACATTAATATTTTAGAACTAAATAAGGGCATTTTATGTGCTAACAATTGTTCAACAACTCCACTATTTTATTATCCCAATATTTTAATTGGAGGTAATGTAATATTTTACAAATCTTGGTATTCAAAAGGTATTCATCAACTTAATGATTTAATAGATTTAATAGATGAGAATGGAAACTTTTATTCTGTTGAGGAATTTAATAATTTAATAACTTGTATAATGTAAATGCACATTTTCTGCTATACAATGGAGTTATTGCGGCAATTAAAGCTTACATTAGAATAAAATTAAAATATCTCCACAGAAAAAATGGAAAAAATACAAAGTCCTATTCTTCCTTTTAATATCATTCCATTTATTAAGAACAAACATGGATCAAGGGACCTTTATAATATTATTAACCAAAACCCCAGCAAACCAACGTCAAAATCCAAATGGGATGAGATTTATAACATAGAGGAAGAAACATGGAATGATATATACATATCCCCCTTTAAATCCTCAACAAATACAACATTACAATGGTTTCAAGTACGGTTAAACCATAGAATTCTTCCAACCAGAAAATTTCTTCATAAAATAAACATCATTGATAGTCCAATGTGCAAGTATTGTCAAGAAGAGGAAACATTAACACATATGCTTTGGTATTGTCCCGAAACCCAATCGATTCTTAATAAGTTAAAAACTTGGCTGTCCAGCAATAACATATATTTACATTTCACAGAAGAATCATTTATATTTAATATTAGTAACACGTTAACACCAGCCGATTTGTACATACTACTTGAAATGAAGTATTATATTTTCTCAACCAAACATTTACAAAGTAAACTGTCTATAGAGGCCTTTAAAAACAGAATAAGAAAATCGTTTAGTATTTTGGAATGTATAGCAACAACAAACAATTTACTCGAACCATTTGTTAAAAAATGGAGCAACTATAAGAACCTTTTTAGTTAGTTTTGATCTGTAAATATCAGAGACTTCACCCTTCCATTTTGTGTTTTCTGTAATATTCTGGCCAAGGAACTGGCCCCTGCAGAAATAAATTCAAGCTTTTTCGCAATCCTTAGAATTCCATGGAATTTCCATGAATTCCATGGAATTTCCATGGAATTTCATAGATCTGCAACATTTTGTTCACAGGAAAAAGTAAGAAAAAGCTTGGATTCATTATTCCTAGAAATTCCATGACATTTCAAGGATTTTGTGTGAGAATAGCATGGAAAAGCTTGGATTTTTATTCCATTGAAATCCAAGGTTTTCCTGCTTGGAAAAAGCTTGGAATTGAATGGAATTGATTGTTTAAAATACCTCTGCTGAGAAAAGTTTGGACTTGTGAATCTTAATGTGTGAAAAACCATGGAAAAGCTTGGAATTTACATTTATTGTGTCAAGATAGAACTTTAAGAAAAGTCCATCGTTTTCCAAGCTTTTCTTTGTAAAACTATTGAATAAATTAGATTAAGGAATGGTGCAGATGTTTCTGTTGAAATCAAAGACTTGTGGAACAAGTGATATATACACATCCAAGTCAAAGAGTGACATAATTGACCTCTAAGGTCAAGCACTGGCAGATTGGAAAGTTTATTAGGGCTGCAAGAAGCAAGTTAATACTGCTAGATGGGTGTTATAAGATAACTGATTTTACATCTGGTTATTTAAGGAAATGGATTGCAGTGCATTTTGGGAGAAGATTTTGCTCGGTTTGAAATTTTGTGTGGGAAAAAAGATTTGCATGAAAAAAGGCATACATAGTGTCCATTTAACTTAATTCTGTGTTTCCCCAGAAACTGTGTGTGGATTTAATGTATATATCTGGACTATGTTATCAAACACTGAAATAGAAGGTTATAGTTACAAGTGAATCCTAACATAACATGGAATATATGACAAGCGAGGTAAGATAAGTTTCAATTTTATACATGCAGAAATGAAATAATGCTAATTTGACACTAAGCTCATATTAGAAAATGTTGAACCTAACTGCATAACATAAAATGCCAACAGTGTATTTAATGTGAGCTGTTTTATTTGAGTTAGTTATCTAATTGATTTTGCTTAATTTCATTTAATATTTATTAATGAAGTCCATGATGTTTAAATGATGCATTAAGAAATTATCTTGATGAAATTGTGCACACTTATTTTACTGATATTATTGTTGAAATAAAATGAAAAATGTCTATACCCAAAATGTATAGTACGAGTAGTAAATGGATGAAAAAGTATATGTGTAAATGTATGATTATGTCTTTGATATGTCATGGTGTTTGACCATGGTAGTCCATGGTCTCTGACCATGGTCTACCAGAGACCATGGTTGAACATGGTCAGAGACCATGAACTACCATGGTCAGAGGCCATGGACTATGTTTTGAAAGTGTTTGACTTGAAAGAGGACATTCTAAGCTTTTTTCGCTCTCTTACGGTTCCTGAGATAGGGATTTTCATTACCATGCTGATGGTTTTCGCATGCTGCGACACAATTATTGTGGTATTTGGTTTTAGTATTAAATAAGTTGGGGGTTTTCCCCAACAGAGAATGTGTTGGAATTATGATTTCCTAGAATTTGCAGCAACTCTGCAGTTCAGGGTGAGAAGGTTCTAGGCCCATTTTCCATATTTTATCTCGATGTACATGGAAGATGAGCCTGGCATGTTCATGCCTGTTAGGCGCCATATAACCTTTTCATGTGTTGGTGAGCCTTAAAACCCCAATTCAATCTTAGGGAAAACACACACTTCTCCAGACATTTCTTAGCAAGGATTTCCATGAAATTTCATTGATTTTAGTCATACATGCATACCCTTGGAATTCCATGGAATACTATGGATTTCTTGGCTTGATATCATTTATATTTATATACTGTCTACCAATGGAATTTCATTGAATACAATGGAATATTTGGGTCCATGGAATTCAATGGAATACAATGGACTTCTTGTGACAGTTCCATTTAATGTTTTATAAAGGTCTGGCAGTGAAATTCCATGGAATTCCATGGTATTTCTGGGCCAATACCACCAAGCTTTTCCAAGCTTTTCCAAGCTTTTAATCCTTGGAATTCCATGGAATTTAAAAGAAAAAAATCCTTAGAAATGCATAAAATACTATGGAATTCTTTGGATTTCCCACTGGATTTTCGCAGGGGGACATAACCATGATAACGGTCTGATATTCTATATTATATAACAATCAGTGAGATGTGAAATGTGATCATGTGGGGGAACATAAACAACACTATTTTTTCTCCTTATTTATTATATATAGTTATTTGTTTTTCTCTATCTTTTCCCCTAAAAACAGTACTCTTCTAAATAGTGACTTTTTATTACACAAATAGAGATAAAACACAACACAAACAAGCTAAATCTTTATAAGACAACCATTTATACAGAATTCTCATATTGAATACAAATAATAGATGATTTTATTATGTATATCACTTGTGTATTGTATAATATTATAGATGTGTTTTTTTGTAAGGCGTGCGGTGGGATGGTCCTCCCCGACCCACAACATGCCAAATTACGGGGAGAATAAATGGGTCACCATTGGTGACTGAAAAAAAAAATAAAAAAATAAAAATAAAAAAAAAAATAGTAGTAGTAGTAATAATAATAATAATATAATAATAAAAATAGTAATAGTACAAGTAATAATAATTAGAAAATCAGCCACAATTGTGAAAACATGACCAGTTTTGAATTGTGAAGTAGCCAAATGTCGGCCCCTATTATGGAAGGAAAAAAAACCTAAAACTATATACTGAGATAAAAGACATAACATACCTTATAGTGTTATAAAGTTGATTGTCTATTTTCCTCCCTCTTGTATAACATTCATGTTTGTAGTGCGCATTTAACTTCCTACAAATGAATGCTGACTTTTTATACCGAGAAAAGACGGATTTTTATACCTCAGAGTGTCGTATAGATTACTTTTGGTGTTTTCCCGCTCTTTTCCATTGTTTTATATTTTTACACACATTTAACTTCCTACTACATTGATAGCAGTGATGTCACCGTGTAAAGTAGACTAGTCCAACAATAGGTGGGTAAAGTATTAGTAGGATTTGAAAATATCAGGCCATGTATTAACTGTCTTGGATTTTACACGTCTAATATATCCTTGTTAAGGAAGGCTATAGTTAATATTATTAAAACTATAGTAGTCGTGTTTTACTAGAAACACAATACGGCGCAAACTCGGCCAATACAAAACGAAACAAGAGGCCCAAAAGGGCCTGTATCACTCTACTGGCTTTATGGAGTCTGTGGTTGGGTTGGGGAATATTAGTTGTTGTGGCACATATGACAAAACCCTTTGCCCTGCATTGAGCAAAATGGCAGTCGAACATAAATTACTACAAGTCCCATAAGTACCCATGTAGAGGGGCCCCTTTACGCTAGAGTAACAAAACCCGTTTTACAAATGCATCCAAATTTGGATAAGAAAGTAAATTTTGTGTTTTTTTACCCGATTACCCCCTAGGGGGTCCCAATAGACGGAACCAACATGCAAACATTTATTGTGCATAGATGATCTACACATCCTTAACTAAGAAATACACCACACATGAACATGAATCTTAAGGGTATGGAGGGAGATAGCATCACAACCTGGCTGAAACTCTGTTATAATGAATTACTGCAAGTTCCCCAAGTTGCACCACTGTAGAGGAGCCCCTTTATGCACAGGCGTAGAAAAGTTTCAATTATTGGGTGTGGGGTGGGGGAGGGGGTAAAAACTTTCAGAAAAAAAAATGACAAGCCAAAAAAGCACAAAACGGTATGTTTCAAATATTGAGGGGCCCAAACTTTTGGACAAAATATTTGACAAAGCTATACCAAAACATACACCATTATATAGGGAAAACAAGAGGCCCATGAGGACCTGTGGACGCTCTACAACCTAAAACGGCTCTTATAGCAAGGGTTGTCGTCATAAGATTCCCATCAGTACTTCTTTTAAAACATTGCAAAAAATACCCACAAAACAACAACACCCACAACAGAAACTAATAAATCCTTGACCCATGCTAACAATTTAAACAAACGGCCCTAGTTCTCATTTGGTATGGTTACTTAGGGACTCGAGGCACAACAATTGTATGAAATATGTTTTGACCGCCTGTAGAGGGACTCCTTTATGCAGGCGGTCAAAACTCATTTCATATAATTGTTGTGCCTCGAGTCCCTAAATAACCATACTAAATTAGAACTAGGGGTTGTTTTTAGTGAAAACCGATGTCTCCCCTTCTGGAGACAGGGCAATAAATCCGCCAAAAATCATTAAACTGGAACACAACGAAGACATGTGAAACTAGGCTTAGTAATGGTCATCACTACCAAGTTTCATGGAAATCCAGGCAGCTGATCAGGAGAAGTAGTCGGGACAAAGATTATGTATTAAAACCTTTAAAGGGCCGTAACTCCACCAAAAATCATTCAACCGGAACAAGACAATGATATATGCAACCAAGTTTCGTTGAAAGCCAAATGGTGGTTGAGGAGAACTAGTCCGGACAAAGTTTGTGTATTAAAACGTTTTAAAGAGCCACAACTCCACCAAATATCATTTATCCAGAACAGGACAACGATATGTGCAACTAGGCTTGGTACTGATCATTCCTGCTAAGTTTCATTGAAATCTAACCAGAGGTTCGGGAAAACTAGTCTGGGTAAAGTTTGTGTATAAAAAGGGGCCATAACTCTGTCAAAAAGCATTAAGCCAGAACATGGCAACTAGGCTTGGTACTGATCATTCCTGCCAAGTTTCGTTGAAATCCAGCCAGGGAGTCAGAGAACTAGACTGGACAAAGTTTGTGTAGTTTGTGTAGTAAAATCTGCCAATAATCATTCAACCGCAACACGGTGATGATATGAATAACTAAATTTGGTACTGTCAGATCATCCATGCAAAGTTTCATTAAAATCCACACAATGAAGGGCCTATTGTCTTAATGAGGCAAAATAGAGCTTTTTTTTTAACGAAATCAAGGGCCGTAACTCCAGTGTTACTAATACAATTTAGCAGGTTTTCAAATTTGTCTGAGCTTTCATTGATATTAACAATCTGGTAAAGTTTGTAAAAGATCCGATGCAAAATGAAGGCCCTGACGTGTTAACGAGGCCAAATTATAGCATATTTCAGAAAATCAAGGGCCTTTAAACTCCAACATAAATGGTCAGATCTGGCTGGTTTTCAAAGGCGTCCAAGACTTCATTGCTGTTAATAATCTGTGAATGTTTGGTAAAGATCAAATAATAAATGAAGGTGCCAGAGTGTGCACAAGACAGAAAATGGCATTTTTCAGCAAAACAAGGGCCATAACTCTGGTGTTACTGATCCGATCTGGCTTGTTTTCAAACTTGTCCGACCTTTCATTGATATTAACAATCTTTGCAAGTTTGGTAATGATCCAATCATAAATGAAGGTGTTAAGAGTGTTCACAAGGCAGAATATGGTGTTTTTCAGCAAATCAAGGGCCATAACTCCGGTTAAACTAATTCGATCTGGCTGATTTTCGAACTTGTCTAGATAAAGATCCGATTAAAAATGAAGGTCCTATTGTGTTCACTGAACTGAACTGGATTTTATAGTCGCACCAAGAGCTATATGGCATTACTTTCCAGCTTCCACTGGTGGAGGAAGACCCCAGGTGCCCATCCGGGCAATTTTCATGCACGGTCGGGCACCTGGGTAGAACCATCGATGTTCCGCAAGCCAGCTGGATAGCTTCCTCACATAAATATTCCTACGCCCTTGAGGGATCGAACCTACGTAAATGAGGGTCAAGTGATTTCAAGTCAGAGACTCTACTATTGTGTTCACAAGGCAAAAGTTAGCGGACGACGACAATGGATGACGGACAACTCGCCATCCCATTAGCTCTGGCTAAAATATGAAGGAACATGCCAATACGGGTTCACGCATTTTAAGTAATGTCATTCACGCTCACTAATCATATAAATGAAATTAACACTCACTATAAATAAATACCACCATGTCAAAATAATTTTGTTTGAAAAATACTACAGAAATGGAAGTTAATTAATAAAATTGTCATTAATTACTTTCATAGTGCCCGATTTATTGGTCCATGGACTGTCATATTGGCTCGCGGCCTTGGGCCAATATGGCATTCCTTGGAGCAATAACTGGGCCAATATGAAATCACTTAAACTAACCCGCCAAATAACGGCAAAATTTTGCTACAAAACCGTTTATTAAAACTCTATCCTGTTGTTCAGGTCATATAATAATGCATATGTACCGATTAAAAGTATAGGATTTTTCACGCGTTCTTAAAATACCCGTGTTTGAATATGCGTAAAATGAATTATGAGTTCGTAACTCTTAATTCAACACTCTAGTTTTTGGGTTTGGTCTGGCTGGTTAAAGCCGTTTATATTGTGTCTATAGAGTTTGGATTCTCAAAATAGTTAAGGTATACATATAGTTTGTCATCAGTAGGATTAGAAACGGTGTACATATGTTGTAAAAAGTGGCTGTTGTTGGCGGGATAGATATTTTAATTAATAACATCATATCATGCACAAAGGATTGGTAATATTGCAATGTTTCATAGAAAAAGTAGCGAACCTAAATAAAATTAATTATAATCTTACAAAAATAGAAGTAAAACAATACTTTGTATCTGTATACGAGGGCCCATCAATAATTTCGTGAACTAATTTCACGATTTCATAACGCTTTCACATAGCGTAATGAAATTTTGTATGATCAAAGATAAATCATTCTCCAATTAATGCAGCATGCGCCGACATTGATGACGTCACAATTAATGACGTCATATCAATATTCTGACGTCACATCAAGAGCGTTCGTTGTAAAATGGCGTCACACAGTGTAAACGAGCAACGTGTTGTGATAAAGTTTTATACATTACTCGGAAAATCTTTCTCCGACATTCGGGAGGATTTGCATATACAGTTTATGGGGACTCTTGTTTATCGAATGGTGCTATTTCAAAGTGGGTGAATCGCTTTAAGGATGGTAGAGAAACAACCGAAGATGAAAAGCATACTGGCAGGCCAGTGACTGTTACAAATGAAACGAAAGTGGCTGAAATAAAGTAATGGCCATTATATTTTGCGATATACAAGGTATAATTTTAAATCACTTTGTTCCTCCGAAAACTGCAGTTACTGGAAACTATTATGCAACAGTAATTAAATCTGAGCTGTTGCCGGCTATTAAAAGAAAGCGCCCACATCTTGAGAGGTCTGGGATTCTGCTGCACCATGATAACGCGCCAAGCCATAGCAGCCGCGTTGTGTCGGACACAATCAAGGAACTGGATATAGAACTGCTACCGCACCCACCATACAGCCCAGATTTGGCAATTTGCGACTTCTGACTATTTCCAAATCTCAAAAACAGGCTGCGTGGTAAGAAATACTAGCCCCGAGAGGAGTTGAGGTGCGCCGTAAACAGAAATTTGCGGGAGATGTCACGTGATGGCCTGCAGCACGTGTTCCGGTCATGGGTCGAGCGGTGGAATAAATGCAAACTATGCAAGGGACGTTACTTTGAAAAGGAGTAGTGGTCAAAAGTATGTTAGATTACTTATACTCGTAACATAGAATTAGTTCACGAAATTATTGATGGGCCCTCGTATGTCATCAGACGTAAATTTAACAGTTTCAAAATACCCTTGTTGTTATCTAAGGATGTGATCATGAATGATACACTTGAGGTTTACCAGTATTTTCTATACAGCATTATATTAGTTTTCCTTTAAGTACTTAATGATGACAGAGGTTCTATTTTTATAATCTATCTGTTTTAAGCGGGAGAGTCCAAAGTATACACACAATATTAGACCATTTATAAGTTTGAAGTTTGAATTTATTTTCAATAATAAAAAACTGGTTTGAAGTAATGGCATTAAAATATTCAAATAGATGGTGGACACCTGTGTCACATATACTAGCCACCGTAACCTACCAATACACATCAATTAATCTAATTTTCATATACCGATAAATATTAATAAATCTAAAGACCTCGTGTTCTGTTTATCACATACTGATAAATATTAATTAATATAATGACTTTTTCACATACTGATAAATATTAATTAATCTACTGACCTTGTGTTCAGTTTTTCACATACTGATAAATATTAATTAATCTAATGACCTCGTGTTCTGTTTTTCACATACCGATAAATATTAATCTACAAGGTGATGTAGCGGGAAGGGAGATAAGGTCATCAGTTGTTATGTGTATATGAAGTTTGGGAACAACCCAATAAAAACTGTTTGAGGAATGCAAGTAATAACAAGAGCGCCGCCTAACGGGGCTTTATACGCCTGTTTCCTTAAGGTTAGTTTAGGTTAAACCTATTTATTTTACAATTGTGAAACAAGTCTATGGCTTATACATTTCACTTTCATTGGATTATTATGGTTATTATGTTATAAGCATGTTTTAGGTGTGAGGTCAACATGACCTTGACCTTGTCTAAAAAAAAGGCTTCATGTTGGTAGCTATTACACTTTAAAAGGGCTTGGTGACCTTTACGTTTCATATGACCTCCTTTTAACAACGGCAATGCACTTGTGAAGTTTCAAGAGTGCAAATGTTACGAAGTTATTCAGCAAAATGTGAATTTCCATATAAAATGAAGGTGACCTTGACCTATTAACCCCAAAAACCATAGGGTTCCTCTTCTCACATTGGGCAATATATCAATGAAATTTCATGAGTGTAGGTGTCATAATTTCAAAGTCATCATCCAGAATGGGTATTTCCATATAAGGTCATGTTACCTTCACCTCTGACCTACTGCCTTTTAAAAATAATTGGATCTTAACCTATGGCACTGTACCTAAGAAGTTTCATGAGTATGTGTTATGGTTTCGAAGCTATTGTCCGAAATATATATTTCCATATAAGATGATGGTGACCTTGACCTTTAACCTACTGACTCCAAAAACAATTTGTTCCTTCTCTCACTAAGGGCAATGTACTTATGACGTTTCATGAGTGTAGGTGTTATGGTTTATAAGCTGTCTTCCAGATTGAGTATTTCGATATAAAGTCACAGCAACTTTGACCTCTGACTGATTAACCCCAAAAGCAATAATAATCCTCCTCCTACCAAGGGCAATGTATCTTTGAAGTTTCATGAGTTGTTGGTTTCTAAGGATTATAGTCCCTCTACCATATGAGCCCCCGGGAAGGATCCCCCCGTTGACTCGGCATTATGGTTGGACTTCTAGTTTTGGTGCGTAGTTGTATCTGCGTAGTGGTGTCTGTGTTGGTTCTCTTGTAGATGTGTAGATGATGTGTCGCTTTCGCTCTATGTTGTTGTCGCTGGGGCGGTGAGGTGTGGTCTGGAGTGCCGCTGGATCCTACAACCGCTAGGTGATGTGCCCTATATCTGCTATGTGGAGTGTCCTATATCCGCTACTGGTGGACAATTGTGGGTGGTCTTCCTCGCATCCCCCGCCTAGCGGCAGCCTGCTGATAAATTACAACCAAGCAAGGCTGCCTCCTGACCTCTCCGCTGAGTGCACAATACAGAGTTTCCGTGGTGTCTGCCAGGTTTACACGATCTAAGAACTCTATATTATGCACCCCTGACGGGTACAGAGAAGCCCGCTGTGGTCTTCTACAGCTGCTCTGCTCTACTCACTTCGACTGCTGCTGGATGCCGCCCCGCCGCTGGTGGTCCCTACGTCGGTGGTCTCCGCTGAATGTTGGAGTATGCTGCTGGATGCCGCCCCGCCGCTGGTCGACCTGGTGGTCCCTGCGTCGGTGGTCTTCGCTGAAAGTCGGAGTAGTGCAGGCACGTCCTCTCCCATCGAGTGTCGAAATCAGTGGAATGTAAATTAATTAATGAAATGAAGTGTAGGTGTAAAGTGTTTTAAGTTATCATCCAGAATGCATATTTCCATATACGGTAAGTGATGTTGACTTGTGACCTACTGACCCCTAAACCAATAGGGATCCTCCAATCACCTGGAACAATGAGCCAATAAAGTTTCATGAGTGTAGGTTTTATGGTTTTGAAGATATCGTCTGGAATCTGTATTTCCATAAAGGTCATGGTGACCTTGACTTTAGACCTACTGACCCCACAAAACAATAGGGATCCTTCTCTCACATAGGGCAATGCACCACTAAAGTTTCATGAGTGTAAGTGTAATGGTTTCAAAGTTATTTCCTAAAATGTGTATTTCAGATAATGACAGGAGACCTTGAGCTTTGGCCTACTGACCCCATAAAACAATATAGATCCTTCTCTCACCTAGGGCAATGCACCAATAAAGTTTCACGAGTGTAGGCGTTATGGTTTCTAAATTATTGCCCAAATGTGTATTTCATATAAGGACATGGTGACCTTGACCTTTGACCTACTGACCCCTCAAAAAATACGGATCCTCCTCTCACCTAGGGCAATGTACCTTTCATGAGTGTAGGTGTTGTGGCGCAATTGTTTATGGACAGACGGACGGACGGACAACCCCATAACATAATACTTCCCGTTTTTCAAACGGTCGTATACAAATATGTTATGCGTGATTCCTATATAGCCCCCACTTTACTTTGTGAAAGCGGGAATATAATGACCTAGTGTTCCATTTTTCACATAGCAATAAATATTAATTAATCTAATGACCTTGTATTCTGTTTTTCACATACCGATAAATATTAATAAATCTAATGACCTAGTGTTCCGTTTTTCACATAGAAATAAATATTAATAAATCTAATGACCTAGTGTTCCGTTTTTCACATACCGATAAATATTAATAAATCTAATAGACCTCGTGTTCTGTTTTTCACATAGAAATAAATAAATCAGTATTAATAAATCTAATAGACCTCGTGTTCTGTCTTTCACATACCGATAAATATTAATAAATCTAATAGACCTCGTGTTCTGTTTTTCACATATAAATAAATAAATATTAATAAATCTAATGACCTAGTGTTCTGTCATTAACATACCGATAAATATTAATAAATCTAATAGACCTCGTGTTCTGTTTTTCACATACCGATAAATATTAATAAATCTAATAGACCTTGTGTTTTGTTTTTCACATAGAAATAAATAAATAAATATTAATGAATCTAATGACCTTGTGTTCCGTTTTTCACATGCCGATAAATATTAATAAATCTAATGACCTCGAGTTTTGTTTTTCACATACCGATAAATATTAATAAATCTAATGACCTCGTGTTCTGGTTTTCACATACCAATAAATATTACAAATACCAATAAAAATTAATCTAATGACCTTGTGTTTTGTGTTTCACATACCGATAGCTAGGACATCCCTTATAATCCCCTGAGAAATTCTATTATTATACACCCAGATTCACAAAGTGAAGTGGGGCTATATAGAAATGTCACAACACTTTTTATCGCGTCCCATAACACATTTTTATAACTTGCAATCCTTACACAGTTTTAAATGGGTTGTACCCCAACTTCTTATACACATCACAACTGATGACCTTATGTCCCTTTACATCATTCATTGTTGATTGCCTAAATCATTACAGAATTATGGCCTTCTTTTTGACGTAGAATTTAAGCGTGGGTATTCTTGCATATTGGATAAGGTTATCCGCATTTTAAATACGTGATGAAAAGTACATATGGAAGAAGATAAAAGTCATGCGCTAATATCAACAATGAGAGTTGTACGACGTCATTATGTAAATAGACATGTAAAACGTTAGTAGTTGACGACGTCAACGCGTAGAATATAAATGATATGCAAGAAAAAGAATCAATCATGGCTATCCAGTTCAAATAGCAGAGCCTCGGTTCCGATGAAAACATATACCTCATGTTGGAATTCCCGATCTTCACCGGATACCCATGAAAGATTCTTATACTCATCACCGTCAGTGATAGTTCTATTTTTAACCTAATAGAGAAGACAAAGTGCAAGTAAATCCAGATTTTGGTACAGTGCTTTAGAATCATCGCTTGTAAAGAATCATTTTCTGTTTAACTTTAATTTTCTCAGCTTATGTATTTTAGATTATTTGAAATTTTCCAGGCTTGAAGATATATATCATATAAGCATACATATAGGGCGTTGATAAATGATTTGGTGCATTTTACCATGCAACATGTATCACTAAGTGCAACACCTATCAGAACAAGAGGTCAATGACCTTGAAGCTGTCAAGTTAATAGTTTCAGAGTAGTAGGCGCTACAAGTTGAAGTTTTTACTATATAACTCTAGGTAAACAAAGATGGCCACTGGCAGCCATGTTTAATGTCGAATCAAAATATTTTCGACAAGGATCAACATCTTGTCATGCTGATCATTTAAAAAAAAAGCCCCCTATCAATATCACTTACAGTTTTAAAGAAGTAGTCGCTACAAACTTGTTTTTAAAAATCTATGTTTAGCCGTGATGGCCATCTTGAATTTCCGGCCGACCTGAAATTGTGCTAGGATCAACTAGACATCAAGAGCAACATTCCTGGGAAGTTTCATGAAAATCCGTCAAGTAGTTTCAGAGGAGTAGTCGTTACAAATTATTACTATACAAACTCTATGTAAACAAAGATGGCCACTGGTGCCCATGTTTAATGTCGAATCAAAATAATTTTCGACAAGGATCAACATCATGTCATGCTGATCATTTTAGAAAAAGTCCCATATCAATATCACTTACAGTTTTCAAGAAGTAGTCGCTACAAACTTTTTTGTAAAAATCTGTTTTTAGCCATGGCGGCCATCTTGAATTTCCGCCCGACCTAAAAAACATCTGGGATCAATTAGACATCAAGAGCAACATTCCTGTGAAGTTTCATAAAATTTTGTCAATTATTTTCAGAGTAGTCGTTACAAGTTTTTACTATATAAATCTATGTAAACAAAGATGGCCGCTAGCGGCCATGTTTAAAGTCGCATCGAAATAAATTTCGACAAGGATCAACATCTTGTCATGCTGATTATTTTAGAAAATGTCCCATATCAATATCACTTACAGTTTTCAAGAAGTAGTACAAATTTATTAATTTTAAATCTATTTTTAGTCGTGGTGGCCATCTTGAATTTCCGGCCAGCCTGAAATTTTTCTAGGATCAACTAGACATCAAGAGCAACATTCCTGTGAAGTTTCATGAACATCCGTCGAGTAGTTTCAGAGGAGTAGTCGCTACAAGTTTTTACTATATAACTCTATGTAAACAAGATGGCCACTGGCAGCCATGTTTAACTTCGAATCAAAATAATGTTCGACTAGGATCAACATCATGTCATGCTGATCATTTTAGAAAAAGTCCCATATCAATATCACTTATAGTTTTCAAGAAGTAGTCGCTACAAACTTATTTTTTAAAAATCTATTTTTAGCTGTGGTGGCCATCTTGAATTTCTGGCCGACCTGAAATTTTGCTAGGATCAATAAGACATCAAGAGCAACATTCCTGTAAAGTTTCATAAAAATCCGCCAAGTAGTTTCAGAGGAGTAGTCGCTACAAGTTTTTACTATATAACTCTATGTAAACAAAGATGGCCACTGGCAGCCATGTTTAACGTTGAATCAAAACGATTTTTGACAAGGTCCAACATCATGTCATGCTGATCATTTGAGAAAAAGTCCCATATCAATATCATTTATAGTTTTCAAGAAGTAGTCGCTACCAACTTGTATTTTAAAAATCTATTTTTAGCTTTGGTGGCCATCTTGGATTTCACATCAACATGAATTTTTGCTAGGATCAACAAGACTTCATGGGAAACATTTCTGTAAAGTTTCATGAATATCCATCCAGTAGTTTCAGAGGAGTAGTCGCTACAAATAAAAGTTTACCGACAGGCAGACGGACGGACAGACGACGGACGCCGCATCAAGGCATAAGCTATGCTGATCTCTGATCAGTCAAGCTAAAAATGAGTCTTTAATACCCCAATGAAGTGTGTTTTTGAAACAAAAGAATCATACTGTTACAATAAACTGAGATATAAATATTGTTTTTATAATAAATGGTAGGGACAAAAGTCAAAATAAGTTAACTTGTTAAAGTTTTGCACTTCTAGGGATACAATGAAATTATGTAAATATTAATGCAAAAAACACTCTTATATTTAAAAAGGGTAAATCTAAATCAGAAACTAAATAGGCAGTTTCCTTTCATTTTAAATTTAGAAGTTTAACCCAAGTGATTCTATACCCAGCAACCCACTGTACTTAGTAAACAGATAAGTATGACAAAGCCTTATAGAAGGGGGAAGAAATGGTGTACATCTGTTGTAAACTTTGCCTGTTGAGGGACTTTAAGCTGGGTGTGTCACTAAGTATAGCACTAATCTACACTGAGGCCCTCAATAAACATGTACACTGGTAACATACTTCCTGCTATTCTCCGAGTACCGGAGTATGGACCTGACCTAGATAAACTACACAAGGCAACATTGGGAATACAATGGTTTATTTATGATAACGTGAAAAACTCTATTTTATAATTCTGAAATAAATAACTAGTTTATTTACAACATCATACACTCAGCTTGTTACACCATTTATCACATAATTTACAGTTTGGGAGTGGAATTAAACACCATTCTATATTTTCGATATACCACTAGTTATATAAGTATGCAAATAAGCCTAGTATGCACTGTAAAAAAACCAAAAACAATAATGACTATGATCCAATTCCCACGGTTTATGTCGGTTTCGCATGTTAAAGCGACAGGCAAAATGCAATAAAAATTGATATGTGAGTCATGTGATTAATAGAATCTAACATTTGTTCTCATTCATTATTGAATTTATTAAACTCGTTAGCAAAAATGATATAATGCTCGGCAAGTGCCTCGCATTTTATCATTTTGCCAACTCGTTTAATAAATCCAATAATGAATGAGTACTCCTGTAAGATCCTTTATTTATATACTCAGTTTGATTTTCGATTAGATTATTTTTAGTTCCCTGTTTTTTTATTCAAATCAAGATTGTATTTTATGTTAGTACACAATTCTCTTTGTCCCAAAGGTTAACATATGGCGATTAACAGTTGCATACAATTTGCTCTACTTCTTTCAGTTAAAACACATTTTGCACAAGGACTTCAATTCCACTTTAGAAATTCAAATAAAGAGGTCAATGACTTTGAAGCTCTACTGATAGATTTTGATGGCTAGATCAGCCATGGGAACCTGTAAATTTTTATGAAAATAGGACCAGCACTTTCAGAGAAGTAGTAACCACAAGTTTTTCCTATATAAATCTATGTAAAGAAAGATGGCCGCTGGTGGCCATGTTTGACATCGAATCAAAAGAATTTTGTTTAGGACCAACTACATGTCATGCCAGTCATTTTAGTAAAGGTTTCAAATCAATACCACTTACGTTTTTTTGAGAAGTGGTTGCCACAAAGTTGTATTTTCAAAATCTATTTATAGCTATGGAGGCCATCTTGAATTACAGGCCGACCTGTTTTTTTTTACTTAGGACCAATTAGACACCAAGAGCAACATTCCTGTTAAGTTTCATGAAAATCCATTAAAGTAGTTTCAGGTGTAATCGCCACAAGTTTTTCCAATATAAATGTAAACAAAGATGGCTGGTGGCTATGCATTTTGGTTAAGACCAACTACATGTTGTGCCAGTCATTTTGGTAAAGGTTCCAAATCAACGTCACTTATGGTTTTTGAGTAGTCGCCACAAAAATCTATTTTTAGCAGTGGCGGTAATCTTTTAATTTCCGGCCGATCTAAATCTATGCTAGGATCAACTAGACATCAAGAGCATCCTGTGAAGTTTAATGAAAATCTGTAAATAGTTTCAGGAGTAGTTTTTGGCAGCCATGTTTGACATCGGCTCAAAATGAATTTTGTTTAGGACCAACTACATGACATGCTAGTCATTTTAGTAAGGTTCGAAAACAATACCACTTATGGTTTTTGAAAAGTAGTCGCCTCAAACTCGTATTTTTAAAATCTATTTCAACAGTTTCATCAGAGTAGTCGCCACAAGTTTTTCTATATCTCTATGTAAACAAAGATGGCTGCTGGCAGCCATGTTTGACATCGAATCAAAATGAATTTGGTTAGGACCAACTACTACATGTCGTGCCAGTCATTTTGGTAAAGGTTCCAAATCAATATCACTTACAGTTTTTGAGAAGTAGTTGCCACAAAACTGTATTTTTGAAATCTATTTTTAGCCGGGGCAGCCATCTTGAATTTCCGGCCGACCTGAAATTTTGCTAGGATCAACTAGACAGCAAGAGCAACAATCCTTTGAAGTTTCATGGAAGTCCATCCGGGAGTTTCAGAGAAGTAGTCACTACCAGTTTTTACTACATAACTCTATGTAAACAAAGATGGCTGCTGGCAGCCATGTTTAATGTTGAATCAAAAAGATTTTCGATTTTAGAAAACTCCAATATCAATATCACTTACAGTTTTCAAGGAGTCGCTATTAACTTGTTTTTTAAAAATCTATTTTTAGCGTTGGTGGCTTTCTTGTACATCAAGGTGAAGTTTTGCTAGGATCAACTAGACATAATAGTCAACATTCCTGCATCAAGGTGAAGTTTTGCTATGATCAACTAGACATAATGGGCAACATTCCTGCATCAAGGTGAAGTTTTGCTAGGATCAACTAGACATAATGGGCAACATTCCTGCATCAAGGTAAAGTTTTGCTAGGATCAACTAGACATAATGGGCAACATTCCTGTACAGTCACACACCACAAGGTGAAGTTTTTCTAGGATCAACTAGACATAATGGGCAACATTCCTGTACAGTTTCATGAAATCCATCCAGTAGTTTCAGTTGAGAAGTCGCTACAAAAAAAGGTTATGGACAGACAGACAGACGGACGATGGATGCCACATCACAGCATAAGCTATGTTGATCAGTAGAGCTAAAAATACCAAGTGTTGCGTTTTCAAATGTACTGAATGTACACTAATTTTGGTACACAATTTATACACTCAGTTTGGTACATTTATACATTCAGTTTAGTACAACATTTATACACACAAGACCTGAATTATGTACAAATAAATAGATGCACGCTTTCTGGGAATTGGTTAAAAATTACAAAGTAAAACAAGCACCTTTTTTTTAAACAGGACTAGATAAGGGTGTTCTATGGAATACTTGTAACCTGCCATGTGCTTATTTCAGCAAAGACAATCTTCTTATATATAAAGTATGAAGACAGGAGTTGCAATCCTTTATGAATTATTGAGATTTGTTTTTATATTGTTAAAGTGTATGAAAAGGGGAATCACTCCTCATTGGATAACTGATAAGGAAGAACTGGATAAAGTTTCATGACCAAAGGTCAAATACTTTCAAGTTATGGCCAAGGTTAGGTTGCAGGTTACATGTGAGATGGATGACGCATGACAACGACAGATGACGGACAAAGTGATCCCTAAGTGTCTGCCATGCTATGCAGGTGCCACAAAAAGGAAATGATTTTTCAAATATCATGTATATGGACTATTTTTTTATTTAATTTTTTTTTTCAGGTTAAATAAATAATATGCCAGATAATTTTAACTCTGGGGAATGCATTATAAAGAAAGCCAAATTGATTGTTTAAATATTGATCAACAGTATTGGCTTATAGGTATGAAAATATTATGCACGTCTTGTAGATATGATATACCGGTAGGTAGCCATATACATTTTACTATGAAAAGTGAAAACATATCTGATTATAAATGAAATATACTATATGTTTATTCAACCATTACTAAATAACTCCCTCTCGAGAGAGCCAGGCATACTTGTTCTTTGACTGCCCAGAGCGAATGAATGAAACATTAAAAGAACCAGGTTTTCTTCAGATTTACTATAAATGAAATCAATGCTTGAATAAACAATTTATTTCAAAATTAATAATGCCTTAAAACCTCTTTAATGAGATTTTTTTTAATTATAGTAAAACCAAAATTGTTCATATGCACATAATAAGAAGAACATAATAAGAAGATTTCCTTCTAGGCAAATGTTTACATGTGCATATTAATTGAAAGCTATAATACAGATATCTGCACGCTCCATAATCCACTGTGGATAAGTGTGTACGTGGGTTCATTAGGATTTCTTCATACTGGAATCAAGGCACTCAACAGCTGCTGAGTATAATCAAAGTGCACGGAGAGCACGTGCAAAGTGAATTGAATTGAATTGGGGTTTTAAGGCGCACCAACACATGAAAAGGTTATATGGCGCCTAAAAGGCATGAACATGCCAGGCTCATCTTCCATGTACATCGAGATAAAATATGGAAAATTGGCCTAGAACCTTCTCACCCTGAACTGCAGAGTTGCTGCAAATTCTATCGTAGAAACTCCATTTACGCTGGAGCCACGTTATTGTTTTTCTGCCACTGCTCTTAGTGATGTGAGCGAGATGGCACCTGAAACAATGCAGGGGTCATGATGAAGACCTTTAATGAGCATGAACAAAAAATGACAAAATGAATATGAATGGGGGGGTCCTACCCCTCTGCATGTGACGGTGTGTTTGCAGTGGTTGTATTCTACCCCGGCAACCACACGGGGTACGTGCAAAGTGAAGCAAGATCATACCATGTTAACTCATTAATTTCACTGTTTGTGATTTTTCTTTCTGCAAGAAATCCTGATGTTTCACCAACAGAATAATAAATATATAAGCCTTCCTCCATTTGTGATACATTAATTATACATGCTATAAACATAATGCTTTACGAAGATGATATTGCGGCCTCCACACATTCACATGTATACACAGATCACCGAGGCTACGATAACTGAAAATGTATCGTCTCAAAATTCAAAACTACTTAACCATATATTATCTTCAACATGTTTTCACTAGGATCAATTTAACCCTTTCGCTGCCACAGTCGAAGACATTGATTTTTACGACCAGTGTAAACCCAGATCAGCCTGTATATCATGTGCAGGTTGATAAGACTTTACACTGGTCGCCACTCAGTAAGAATGTTCCATAACATTTTATATACACTGTAAAAAAAGTTTTGGACAGTGTTCGAACCCGTACAATGATCGCTGAATCTTGACATTCGACCATAACCCTTATTATCTCAGTTGATAATTCACAATAGATCAACAATCAACAATAATTATCATTTACAATGAAAGTTTGCGAAAAAATAATAATCTTTTTATTGGTTACTCGAATGTTACTTTTAATGGACTTTGCAACATTTTTTACAGACCCTTCGAGTGTTCGCGATATTTTTTAAAAATCAAATCTTGTTTGGAATTTAATGTTTCTGGTACCAAATTAACCGGGAAGGGTAGACCTTGGTTACTAAAAAAAGATACTTAAATTCTGTCCACTAGTTTTATTTTTATATGACTTTATATACCCTGGTCCAAAACTTTTTTTATATATAAAATATCACCGGAAAGTTTGAATGAAATTTTAGCAGACGACATATGAAATTTGGCGACGAAAGGGCTGACATAGATAATGCCCTTATACCTTAATACTTTTCGCAGTCATATTACTGCCGTGCAAAATATCACATAAATATGTAATTAATAAGTGACAATTATCTGGTAAAACATGACTGGGTACACAATCACAATCTCGTTTACTCTAGATGGATAAATGGACCATTTTATGGAGAAATTTATTTCAAACAACTTTGAGTTAAGCTGAACCAAACCTTTCAGATATAAAGGGCACACTTTCTGTCATATAAGTATTCCTTCTGCTATTATGTACACATCAATAGTGTTGAATTACTGTTATGTACTATATAGTTGACATTGCTCATTCCTAAAATATACATTTGGTTGAAAATTTCACATGATCATACCCCATCTAAGTTGGACTTTTCTATGCCCTCAAAAGGCGGCATATATATAGTAGTCCGTCAATTAACTTGGCACAAGTGCTCACCACAAGATGATGTGTCGCGCGAAAATCCAGGACTGTGGCTCCAAGGTCAAGGTCACACTTAGTGGTCAATGGTCAAAACCACTTTGGGGGGAATTTGTCACTTACAGTGACATTTCTTGTTCTTTTAAGATGGCAGACCAATAGTCATTAATTCAGCAAATTCTATTGTACACAGCATACCATTGTTGTAGACAAAATATGAAAATGAAAATGTTTAGGCCCTATTCTAAAACATCAGATTGATAACAATGATAAACTGCAACTTGTAACAATTCAAATTTAAAACAGAATAGATACTATAGTGGCGTAGCGTGGCCTTCAACATACTTCTGAGGTGTGAATCGCTGAGTGGAGGAGGTACTTAGAGGTGTCCCCCTCTCAGAAGGGGTGTTCTGGGCCTTCGGTGCTTGTACAAGCAATATTTTTCAGGAATATAAACATTTTATGCTCGCAAAAAAGGAGTAATTTTACCCTCTTACCCCCAACGCACAGCACAGCACCCCTCTGATATTCTTTTCGCATTTTTCAACTTTTTAGGATTTTCTTATTTTCCAAAGTTACTCCTGTGAGTAAAGGCAACACTACACCCCTGAACTGAAAAGCGAAAGATTCTCCAAAAGAAATAAACACAGAGAAGAAAGTTGCAGAAACCGTTTTCATGTATCAAGAACACACTTTATGTGTTTTTCAAAGTAGCTGTATACGATTGGCAACAAAATGTATGTGATTGTTCAGATGTTAAACTGCTTACATAATACACTGAGCAAAGTTTGTTTTTTTTAAACACGTTAAACAAGAGCATTACCTAGCGGGTCATATACACCGGTCGTTGGCAAGGTTACATTCCAGGTAAAATCGTTTGCAAAGGTTATCAGAGAGTTATGGGCCTTTATAAGACGCATTCATTAAATCAGGTTGACTATATGCGTTTCATTATTGTACACCTAATAATTTGAAAGTTATTAGCCACACTCATTTGTAAAAGGCAATGTAAATTTCAGGTTAAAAAACATTTTCGAAGGGGAATAATTAAAAAAATATGAACCAGTTATGGGCCTATATTAGATCATTATGTATTCACTGGATCATGCTGAAGACCTTTACAAAGTTTCATTGTTGTAGATCTTATACTTTGAAAGTTATTAGCCACCATCAGTTGACAGGTAAAAGTTAACAGACAGACGCACAACACCACGACAATACGTCCCTATAGCCTATAAAAACTGTTTACAATAGTAAATTTACAACACGAAGAGAACGGTAAAATGCATAAATGCATTTGTTGTTTCACATGGAAATGTGTTTATTATTATCCATAAAATTAAACTAACTAAATGACTGCAGATTTCAACAAACAAACAAACACTCAGTGATAAAACACGCATTTTAACAACAACATAAACTAAATGAGCCATTATCACAGAGATGCAAACGTGCGCTTCAGTACTTATTGTGTGTCCACAACTAAATCTTGTCTCAGAATATGAACACACATGTTGCATGGGCAGACAAAGGTGGGGAGGAGGCCAGAAACGGTGACCGCCCACTTAAATCTGCTGGCAAGCATAGTTCCCGCCCCCTTAATATGCTGGTAGGCATAGTTTTAAACTATGCTTCCCACAACATAGCAGCCATTAAATGATTCATGCCCTGTTTCACACCGGTCTTCTCTCTTGCCTGAAATTCTAGATCCATACCCGTATTGTGCTCCTGGCAGACTGAATTGAATTGGATTTTAAGGCGCATCAACACACGAAAAGTTATATGGCGCCTAACAGGAATGAACATGCCAAGCTCATCCTCCATTTACATCAAGATAAAACATGGAGAATGGGCCTAGAACCTTCTCACCCTGAACTGCTGAGTTTCTGCAAATTCTATTGTAGACATTCCATTTATGCTGGAGCCACGTTCATTGTTTTTCTGCCATTGCTTTTATGATTTGAGCGAGATGGCACCTGAAACAATGCAGGGGTCATAATGAAGACCTTGAATGAGCATGAACAAAAATTAATAAAATGAACATGAATTGGGGGGTGGGGTGGGGGTTGGTCTACCCCTCTGACTACCCCTCTAACGGAATCTGAAGTGGCCCTATTCTTTGCCCGGGAACTACAAGGGGCTCCTTGGGGGGAGGGGTCTACCCCTCTGCCTACCCCGCTAACGGAATCTGCAGTGGCCCTATTCTTTGCTCGAGAACCACACGGGGCTCCTGGTAGACAGAAGACACAATTCATGTTCAAATTTTGTAGTATCAAAGGTTTATTCATTTTGATCAATTTTGCTGAAACACAATGGTCAAAATTGGTCTATTGCTCTTTAGAAGATTTTAAGGCTGGAGCTAATTTTAATAACAGATGACACAATTTTAACAAACATACAGATGACGGACTAAAAGCCATTGCACGAGCCCTTCCGGCCTTAGGCCAGTCGAGCTAAAAATCAGCTGTTTGTTCACGTATAAAAGTTGACTAGTCCTCGTTTACGAGTCACTTCAATTCTCAATCATTAATATGTACTATACACTCGGAATATGTCATTACCATGTTTATAATAATTAGGGAAGCCAGAACAGCAAAATGAGGAGAATATTTTTCACCTGAGCCATTTACACGGCAATCTTGATTTTATTAAAACTCGCAGCATCCCGCTAGTTTGTACATAAATTTTATATTTAAAAATAATTATTATCTGAATAGTTCAAAGCAAATTGTTTTATGTAAGGTACTAATTTTTAATTATATTGCACCAATAATATATATACTTAACGCCATTAAAGTGCAAGTTTTTTTATTTTGTGTTTATTTCCAAGATCGATTGTGGTGTTACGTACATGTTAGAAATTATCCGCATTCCCTATAAATCTGGTGACTGATCAAATTCATTATTGAAAGAAATAAAATCTGAATTATGCAATTGATCTTGGAGACATTTTAATTAATAATAAACATAAACAAAAAAACTTGCGCTTTTAATGGCGTTAAGTATATCATAATAATAATGAAGAAAAATTGAAAACTTCAAAATTTACCTTTTATTAAATCATATACAAGAAAGTTTTATGTGAAAAATGTTACCAGATTAGTAACTTGAGGTGTTAATTGTAATGCTAAATAAAATACTCCAAGATTGCCATGTGTCCCTTTAATTCAAACATCCTCATAAACTGGTACAATGTTCGGTTTAGCAAAAACTAGACATGTGTTCTATGGAACACGTGTGTCGCCTGTCAGCGCTTTGTCAGTATAACAAGATTTTTTGGACCCAGATAAATGACCTTGAAAAACTGTTTCGTGAAGAAAAAAATGAGTATTTTTAACTCATATATTGACCTTCAGATTGACCTTGACCTTTATATTTTAGTATGTCTTGTCGAAGTTGTCATGATGAGTATAGATTGAAAGTTTGATGAAGCAATATCAAGAAATGAAAAAGTTATAGCCAACGTTAAGTTTTTGTGAAGAAGGAAAAAAAAGAGTATTTAACCCATTTTTAGTATGGTCATGTCGATGTCGTCATGATCAGTATATACTGAAAGTCTGAAATATCAAGAAATGAGAAAGTTATAGCCAACGTTAAGTTTTCATGATGGACTGACGGATAACAAAGTGATCCCCATGTATCGCATTTTTCTTCGAAAAGGTGACACAAAAAGCGTATGGTAAGACAGCATTATCGTCTTAGTCACACAGGATGAACACTAAAACGTAAATGGCAAGCACCAATATAGGCCATCTACATTGAAAAATGTATATTTCACCATCCTTAACACATTTTTCTGAACGGTTATTTAGAGTTTTGATACTAAAATCCAAGAGCGAATCCAGAGACATATGGTTTTAACATATGCGCTTCGGATTTTAGAGGGTGAAGGCTGAATCACTGTTTTCTTCGGAATGATTATCTGTTATTATTGGATTATTGAACTACTTCAATATTCCGAAAGAGCACCAAAATTCACCAAATGCAATGTAGAAAACCAAACGTTTTCTCGGGACCAGGCGGCCTCCAAACCCAATATTTTATGCCCCCTCCCTGCCATAAAACTCATGGCATAAAATAAGTGTTAAAAAAAAAATGATTAAATTGTTTTCAGATATCTATTAAAGTAAAAATGTGCTGACTCCCGCGCACATTTAGTATAATTTTCTTTAGATAAAAGCAATATGTGTATAAACTCAATTACTTTAGTCGTTTATTTTTAAACTCGTTCTGAACGTCTTATTAGTATTCAGTTTTAACTAATACCTGAACCCTTGAAGATAAAATTATTAAAACTAGAAATGTATCCATAGACACGGATGCCCCCACTGAAAAGAATCAGTGTAAAACAAAAAAGGGGCCATTACTCTGATAATACTGGGTCGATTTTGACGCCGAATCAATATGCACATTTTGATATCATTGGTAAGCTTCCTATAAAGTTTGAAAAGAAACGGAGGATAACAGCGGGAAGAGATAGACACACAAGATATTTTAACGTAAAATTTGAAGGAAAAAGGGCCACAACTCCGGTAATACTAGGTCGATTTTGACGAAGAAACAATATGCAAACCTTGACATCATAGGTAAGCATCCTGTAAAGTTTCGAAGCAATCGGTTGAAAAGTATGGGAGGAGATAGACACTGAGATATTTTGACGTAAAATTTGACGAAAAAGGGGCCATAACTCCAGTAATACTGGGTCGATTTTGACGCCGAAACAATATGCACATCTTAACATCATAGGTAAGCATCCTGTAACATTTCGAAGCAATCCGTTGAAAACTGTGGGAGGAGACACAAACTTTTCGGGGCGGACAGAATGACAGACGGACATGGCTAACACTATATGCCCCCTCACCATTCGGTGGTGGGGGCATAAAAATATTTGTGAAATGATACCAAATTACTGTGTATCCCTTGAAGATAAAACCCATAAAATTACCATAGTTTAATATCAAAAGATTACAAACAACAAGTGAACACCATCGGAATATTTCAGTCAAATTTTGCCTTAAGTTTTTTCTTGAATATAACTGGTAACAGGGAGACTAGTGCAAATACTCCTAGAACTGCCATCGACGTGTACGAGATGGCGTCCCCTGACGATGTCAGCTGGTGGAGAGTGGTCCCTGCCTGGATGGCCACAAACGAGGGTGGAGCTACACCTGGAAGAATGAAAGATGGAATAACGTCAATATTTAAATCAGAAGAACAACATGCAGAATAATAATATTATCACTTTAGCCTTTAATACTTTCATAACTGTTACATTTTTTAAAGTACACATATCCAATAACTGCTATTTATATATGATACCAAGTACACATGTACCTACAAATATAATAACACCTTTCCTCTATAAGAACTCTAGTGCCTTAATTTTGATGCTTTGCTTGTAAAACAAGTTCAGATTATTAGTTACATTTCATAGATTAGGCTCACAGCAATCCCTGAATCCTGGCAAAAGCTTGGCCAACAGGCCATACAATTTAAAATGCATATACATTTTCTGCACGAATACTTTGCCTGTGAATGTTCTACACTTACCCAACACCATGCCTAAAATGTTTTACACTTACCCAATGTCATGCCTATAAATGCTCCACACTTACTCAATGATGTATCTATAAATGCTCTACACTTACCCAATGATGTATCTATAATGTTCTACACTTACCCAATGATGCGTCTATAATGTTCTACACTTACCCAATGATGTGTCTATAATGTTCTACACTTACCCAATGATGCGTCTATAATGTTCTACACTTACCCAATGATGCGTCTATAATGTTCTACACTTACCCAATGATGTTTCTTTAATGTTCTACACTTACCCAATGATGTGTCTATAATGTTCTACACTTACCCAATGATGTATCTATAATGTTCTTCACTTACCCAATGATGTTTTTTATAATGTTCTACACTTACCCAATGATGTGTCTATAATGTTTTATACTTACCTAATAATGTATCTATAAATGTTCTACACTTACCCAATGATGTGTCTATAATGTTTTACACTTACCCAATGATGTGTCTATAATGTTCTACACTTACCCAATGATGCATCTATAATGTTCTACACTTACCCAATGATGCATCTATAATGTTCTACACTTACCCAATGATGTATCTATAAATGCTCTACACTTACCCAATTATGCGTCTTTAATGTTCTACACTTACCCAATGATGTGTCTATAATGTTCTACACTTACCCAATGATGTGTCTATAATATTCTACACTTACCCAATGATGCGTCTATAATGTTCTACACTTACCCAATGATGTGTCCATAATGTTCTACACTTACCCAATGATGCATCTATAGTGTTTTACACTTACCAAATGATGTGTCTACAATGTTCTACACTTACCCAATGATGTGTCTATAATGTTCTACACTTACCCAATGATGTGTCTATAATGTTCTACACTTACCCAATAATGATGCTATAATGTTCTACACTTACCCAATGATGTATCTATAATGTTCTACACTTACCCAATTATGCGTCTATAATGTTCTGCACTTACACAATGATGTGTCTATAATGTTCTACACTTACCCAATGATGTGTCTATAATGTTCTACACTTACCCAATGATGTATCTATAAATGCTCTTCACTTACCCAATTATGCATCTATAATGTTCTACACTTACCCAATGATGAGTCTATAAATGTTCTACACTTACCCAATGATGTGTCTATAATGTTCTACACTTACCCAATGATGTGTCTATAATGTTCTACACTTACCCAATGATGTATCTATGATGTTCTACACTTACCCAATGATGCGTCTATAATGTTCTACACTTACCCAATGATGTATCTATAAATGCTCTACACTTACCCAATTATGCATCTATTATGTTCTACACTTACCCAATGATGCATCTATAAATGTTCTACACTTACCCAATGATGTGTCCATAATGTTCTACACTTACCCAATGATGCGTCTATATTGTTCTACACTTACCATATGCTGTGTCTACAATGTTCTACACTTACCCAATGATGTGTCTATAATGTTCTACACTTACCCAATGATGTGTCTATAATGTTCTACACTTACCCAATGATGTATCTATAATGTTCTACACTTACCCAATTATGCGTCTATAATGTTCTGCACTTACCCAATGATGTGTCTATAATGTTCTACACTTACCCAATGATGTGTCTATAATGTTCTACACTTACCCAATGATGTGTCTATAATGTTCTACACTTACCCAATGATGTATCTATAAATGCTCTACACTTACCCAATTATGCGTCTATAATGTTCTACACTTACCCAATGATGAGTCTATAAATGTTCTACACTTACCAAATGATGTGTCTTTAATGTTCTACACTTACCCAATGATGTGTCTATAATGTTCTACACTTACCCAATGATGTATCTATAATGTTCTACACTTACCCAATGATGCATCTATAATGTTCTACACTTACCCAATGATGTATCTATAAATGCTCTACACTTACCCAATTATGCATCTATAATGTTCTACACTTACCCAATGATGCGTCTATAAATGTTCTACACTTACCCAATGATGTGTCTATAATGTTCTACACTTACCTAATGCCGTGCCTATAAAGAATGGCAGTAGGGGAACCTTTATCACTGGCGATAAATGCTCTACACTTACCCAATGATGAGTCTATAATGTACTACACTTACCCTATGCCGTGCCTATAAAGAATGGCAGTAGGGGAACGTTTATCACTGGCGATAAATGCTCTACACTTACCCAATGATGAGTCTTAAATGTTCTACACTTACCTTATGCCGTGCCTATAAAGAATGGCAGTAGGGGAACGTTTATCACTGGCCCAATAAATGCTCTACAAATACCCAATGATGTGTCTATAATGTTCTACATTTACCTAATGCTGTGCCTATAAAGAATGGCAGCAGGGGAACATTTATCACTGGCGATAAATGTTCTACACTTGCACAATGCTGTGTCTATAATGTTCTACACTTACCCAATGATGCATCTATAAATGTTCTACACTTACCCAATGATGTATCTATAAATGTTCTACACTTACCCAATGCTGAGTCTATAATGTTCTACACTTACCCAATGATGCGTCTATAAATGTTCTACACTTACCCAATGATGTATCTATAAATGTTCTACACTTACCCAATGATGTGTCTATAAATGTTCTACACTTACCCAATGATATGTCTATAAATGTTCTACACTTACCCAATGATGTGTCTATAAATGTTCTACACTTACCTAATGCCGTGCCTATAAAGAATGGCACCAGAGGAACATTTATCACTGGTGATGCTATATTGATGAACCAGTTGGGCAGGAATGGAGTGATTCTCAGGAATATGATGTAGTTTAATAAATGCTCACGGTGATGATTTACCTGAAAGTCATTTGTTTACGTTTAAATGTTATTTGTTTTTCATATAATATGAAGATTTAAAAGTGGCAATGAAGATCCGATAAAGCCAAAATAGCTTTCAACAGTTTTCTGACAATCTGGTTATTAGTTTGATTTCTATTACAAATTCATACCTATTAGAGTAGCAGATTGTTTTCAAATAATGTTTAAGATGCATTACACAGAGCTTATCTATAGCAATACAATTAAATAAAATGATTGCACAAAACAGCATTATATCCATATGTTTTCTAAGTCCGTTAAAACACATTTTATTTCATAATTGTTCAAAGTTACAAAAACAGAATACTTCTAAAGTTCAAGATCATGGAAGACATTTCTTCTCAAGTCCCAATCCTCTTTCAAGTTGAATACAATGTTAGCCTTTAGAATGAAGAGATGCCATAACACAGACTTGTATCCAGGTCTGACATGTAGTATCAGAGGCAGGTGTGACATGGAGTATCAGAGGCAGGTCTGACATGTAGTATCAGAGGCAGGTCTGACATGGAGTATCAGAGGCAGGTGTGACATGGAGTATCAGAGGCAGGTCTGACATGTAGTATCAGAGGCAGGTCTGACATGGAGTATCAGAGGCAGGTGTGACATGTAGTATCAGAGGCAGGTCTGACATGTAGTATCAGAGGCAGGTCTGACATGGAGTATCAGAGGCAGGTGTGACATGGAGTATCAGAGGCAGGTGTGACATGGAGTATCAGAGGCAGGTCTGACATGTAGTATCAGAGGCAGGTCTGACATGGAGTATCAGAGACAGGTGTGACATGGAGTATCAGAGGCAGGTCTGACATGGAGTATCAGAGGCAGGTCTGACATGGAGTATCAGAGGCAGGTGTGACATGGAGTATCAGAGGCAGGTCTGACATGTAGTATCAGAGGCAGGTCTGACATGTAGTATCAGAGGCAGGTGTGACATGGAGTATCAGAGGCAGGTCTGACATGGAGTATCAGAGGCAGGTGTGACATGGAGTATCAGAGGCAGGTCTGACATGGAGTATCAGAGGCAGGTGTGACATGGAGTATCAGAGGCAGGTCTGACATGGAGTATCAGAGGCAGACGGCTATAACTTACATGAGATTGCCAGTCTGCAACTCTTTCTGGGAAGTATTTTGTTACGAGACGTCTCCCCACGAGGTAGGATAACAAATAACAGAATGTTGCACCTATACCTGAACACTGAAACAGAGGAATATATCACAACACAGAGACATCTCCCACAAGGTATGATAACAAATAACAGAATGTTGCACCTATACCTGAACACTGAAACAGAGGAATATATTACAACACAGAGACATCTCCCACGAGGTAGGATAACAAATAACAGAATGTTGCACCTATACCTGAACACTGAAACAGAGGAATATATTACAACACAGAGACATCTCCCACAAGGTATGATAACAAATAACAGAATGTTGCACCTATACCCGAACACTGAAACAGAGAAATATATTACAACATAGAGACATCTCTCACAAGGTATGATAACAAATAACAGAATGTTGCACCTATACCTGAACACTGAAACAGAGAAATATATCACAACATATAGACATCTCCCACAAGGTATGATAACAAATAACAGAATGTTGCACCTGTACCTGAACACTGAAACAGAGGAATATATCACGACATAGAGACATCTCTCACAAGGTATGATAACAAATAACAGAATGTTGCACCTATACCTGAACACTGAAACAGAGGAATATATCACAACATAGAGACATCTCTCACAAGGTATGATAACAAATAACAGAATGTTGCACCTATACCTGAACACTGAAACAGAGAAATATATCACAACATATAGACATCTCCCACAAGGTATGATAACAAATAACAGAATGTTGCACCTATACCTGAACACTGAAACAGAGAAATATATCACGACATAGAGACATCTCCCCACATAACCGAACACTGAAACAGAGAAATATATCACACATAGAGACGTCTCCCCACAAGGTATGATAACAAATAACAGAATGTTGCACCTATACCTGAACAATGAAACAGAAATATATCACAACATAAAGACATCATAATAACTTCCTATTAAGCAAGAAAATTAAATAACATATTCAGGTTCGAGTTTGATTGTACCTCAATTAAGCATCCACAATTGAGCACTTCCATCCAACTATATTACCAGCGACAGTATTCAATTGACATATAACAAACATCCGACTGATATAATAATATTATATTTATATTTTTACACTTCTGTGTAAATGCTATGTACTTGGTTAATCAATAAATGTATGTATGGGGTTTAAAGGCGCTATCCCGCCATCAACAGGCAAATTTTACAACAGATGTAAACCGTTTTAAACCTACTGATGACGGGGTATATAAATAACTTGCATACTTGCAAATCCAAACTCTATAGACATTATAACTAGTCAGAACAAACCCAAAAACTGGAGCGTTGAATTGAGTTACCAACTCGTAATTCGTTTTATGCATATTCAGTCACGGTTATAAGATCTTGTAAATAAACTTTTTATCGGTACATATACATTATTATATGACCTGAACACCTAGATAGAGTTTTGATAAACAGTTCTGTAGTGTAATTTTGCCATTATTATGTGCGTTAGTTTCTTTAATCAAACCATGCAATCACAGGTACTTACCAAGCAGACCATAACTAATGCCAGTGGAAAAGAGAACAAGAAACCGGACAATATACTCAGGAATATTGACCCCGGAATGGCAAATGACTGTAAACTGAACAGGAAGTTAAGGAGCATGAAAATACACAGTTGCAATAAAAACACATAGGTATTAAAGGGACACATGGTAATCTTGATGTATTTATGTAGCGTTTATTTATACACGTCAAACAATGTCAGTTTTACTTCAAAGCTGTATGTCAAGATTTAAAAATTTACAACGTAATACGTCCCTATTGGCGCATAAAAAATGAAACAGTTTATTATATGGAATGCTATATGCATGTAGACTGCCATAATTGCTGCCTTCTGCTCCTGGGGATAATAAAACTCCAATTTGCCGAAAATCGCAAACAGTGTAAGATACTGCTTTCCACAGAATGTGCTTTAACAGAAATGATCAGCTGATATCAAATGTAATTTTTTGCAGAAGGATACAATATATAGGTTATAAAATAGCCCGATAAAACTTGAGCGTAGTATTTATCTGTATATCTGGACAATACTTTCCCTAGATTCTTGGCGTCTTCTATATCACGTGGCAGCTTTATATGCTGTTTCTCATCCCTGAAAATATACAAATGGTATAAGTTTAAAGGGACACATGGCAATCTTGAGCTTTATTAAAACATTAAAATTTGCTCCTCAATTTAGTTATACTGCGTTATTTTGACTTTAAAACTGCTTGCATGTGATTAAATAAAAAAAATTGAGATTTCAATTTTCTTCAATATTTCACCAAATTTTTAATTATATTCTTGATACACTATCATAAAAAGTTAGTAATATGTAAAAATAATTTGATTTGAACTATACTAACAATTACTATTAATGATTGAACAAATGCAAGTGAAGAGAAAAACTAACGGGACGCCCCGAGTTTTTAAACAAGAGGTCAATGACCTTGAAGCTCTACTGATTGATTTTGATTTCAGGAAGTAGTCGCTACAAGTTTTCATTATATAACTCTATGTAAACAAAGATCGCCGCTGGCAGCCATGTTTAACGTCAAATCAAAACGATTTTCGACAAGGACCAACATCATGTCATACTGATCATTTTAGAAAAAGTCCCATATCAATATCTCTTATAGTTTTGAAGAAGTAGTCGCTACAAACTTATTTATTTTAAATCTATTTTTAGCTGTGGCGACCATCTTGAATTTCCGGCCGACCTGAAATTTTTCTAGGATCAACTAGACATCAAGAGCAACATTCCTGAGAAGTTTCATGAACATCCGTCAAGTAGTTTCAGAGGAGTAGTCGCTACAAGTTTTTACTATATAACTCTATGTAACCAAAGATGGCCACTGGCAGCCATGTCTAACGTCGAATCAAAATAATTTTCCACAAGGGTCAACATCATGTCATGCTGATCATTTTAGAAAAAGTCCCATATCAATATCACTTATAGTTTTCAAGAAGTAGTCGCTACAAACTTACTTTTTAAAATTTAATTTTAAGCTGTGACGGCCATCTTGAATTTCTGGCCGATCTAACATTTTGCTAGGATTAATTAGACATCAAGAGCAACATTCCTGTAAAGTTTCATGACAATCCGCCAAGTAGTTTCAGAGGAGTAGTCGCTACAAGTTTTTACTATATAACTCTATGTAACCAAAGATGGCCACTGGCAGCCATGTTTAACGTTGAATCAAAATAATTTTCCACAAGTGTCAATATCATGTCATGCTGATCATTTTAGAAAAAGTCCCATATCAATATTACTTATAGTTTTCAAGAAGTAGTCGCTACAAACTTATTTTTTAAAAATCTATTTTTAGCTATGACGGCCATCTTGAATTTCTGGCAGATCTGAAATTTTGCTAGGATCAATTAGACATCAAGAGCAACATTCCTGTAAAGTTTCATGACAATCCGCCAAGTAGTTTCAGAGGAGTAGTCGCTACAAGTTTTTACTATATAACTCTATGTAAACAAAGATGGCCGCTGCAGCCATGTTTAACGTTGAATCAAAACGATTTTTGACAAGGATCAACATCATGTCATGCTGATCATTTTAGAAAAAGTCCCATATCAATATCACTTATAGTTTTCAAGAAGTAGTCGCTACAAACTTGTATTTTAAAACTCTATTTTTAGCTTTGGCGGCCATCTTTGATTTCACATCAACATGAATTTTTGCTAGGATCAACTAGACTTTATGGGCAAGATTTCTGTAAAGTTTCATGAATATCCATTCAGTAGTTTCAGAGGAGTTGTCGCTACAAATAAAAGTTTACAGACAGACGGACGGACGACGGACACCGCACCACGGCATAAGCTCTGCTGATCTCTGATCAGTCTAGCTAAAAATCAAGATTGCCGTGTGTCCCTTTAATATATTGTGGGAACCGTTCAAATGCATTTGATTGAATTAAGGACAGAAACCACAGGGGCACATTAATGATATCATATTTAGGGCTATTCCATTAAAACATACCTGGGACCCCTGGAAGGCACTTTTGAAATTGAACACCCACCCATAAGATGCAAAATTGAGTTTAAAGAACCAAATTTCAGAAAATAGGGTTCACCCATAGATGTTTATTAAATTACCTTCCTGTGGTCCCATGTATGATTTTTTTTCTCGAAAAGAGACAGATGGTACAATTATTACATTTGAATAGCTTTCCTTTTATATGTTTATACGTTTATGTTTGTAAGGGATGGCAGTGCAGGGCAGGAAAATGTGTTTCCGAATTACTTGTCATACGTAATATCAGCCTGGTCAGATTGATAAATGTTTAAAGAATTTGGAATGAAGTTCTGCTCATCCTGCATCAATGAGCACTCATCATGGCGAGCAGAGTGTGGCATTGTGTGCCCTGCAGTGGATGGTCCTTCCTGACCTCTGCACCACACGAGGAGATGAAATGGTTTTGGCAGACCAAATTAAAAATACATACACAGGAGCGGGACCATGAATATTTATATCTGAGCCCCATATCTGTACAACTTTTAACACCGAGAACAACAAAGGTATGTTCAAATCTAACTGGGGAAAGTTGAGACAGACAAGGCCCAGCAGGCCTACAGTAGCTTACAGATCTTACTGTGATAAATGGGAAAAGCTGAGATAGACAAGGCCCAGCAGGCCTACAGCCATCTGTACAGATCTTACTGTGATAAATGGGGAAAGTTGAGAGAGACAAGGCCCAGCAGGCCTACAGCTGTCTGTATAGATCTTACTGTGATAAATGGGGAAAGTTGAGACAGACAAGGCCCAGCAGGCCTACAGCTGTCTGTACAGATCTTACTGTAATAAATGGGAAAAGCTGAGATAGACAAGGCCCAGCAGGCCTACAGCTGTCTTTACAGATCTTACTGTGATAAATGGGGAAAGTCGAGACAGACAAGGCCCAGCAGGCCTACAGCTGTCTGTACAGATCTTACTGTAATAAATGGGAAAAGCTGAGATAGACAAGGCCCAGCAGGCCTACAGCTGTCTTTACAGATCTTACTGTGATAAATGGGGAAAGTCGAGACAGACAAGGCCCAGCAGGCCTACAGCTGTCTGTACAGAACTTACTGTGATAAATGGGGAAAGTTGAGGCAGACAAGGCCCAGCAGGCCTACAGCTGTCTGAACAGATCTTACTGTGATAAATGGGAAAAGCTGATATAGACAAGGCCCAGCAGGCTTACAGCTGTCTGTACATATCTTACTGTGATAAATGGGAAAAATTGAGACAGACAAGGCCCAGCAGTCCTACAGCTGTATGTACAGATCTTACTGTGATAAATGGGAAAAGTCGAGATAGACAAGGCCCAGCAGGCCTACAGCTGTATGTACAGATCTTACTGTGAAAAATGGGAAAAGCTGATACAGACAAGGACCAGCAGGCCTACAGCTTTTTGTACAGAACTAACTGTGATAAATGGGAAAAGTTGAGACAGACAAGGCCCGGCAGGCCTACAGCTTTCTGTACAGAACTAACTGTGATAAATGGGAAAAGTTGAGATAGACAAGGCCCAGCAGGCCTACAGCTTTCTGTACAGAACTAACTGTGATAAATGGGAAAAGTTGAGAGAGACAAGGCCCTACAGCCGTCTCATTCTGTACAGAACTTACTGTGATAAATGGGTTAAAGCTGAGATAGGCCTACGTGTACAGCTGTCTAAAACAGTCTATACAAAACTTACTGTGATAAATGGGGAAAGTTGAGATATACAAGGCCCAGCAGGCCCAAAGCTGTAATGAAGATGAGTAACAGTAAGACGAGGGATCGTGTGCTGCTGCCTTCATCGTTCAGATCTGAGGGTGTAGTGGGTGCAGGGTCCTTGGTCTTAAGCTGGGTAAATTCTTTCTCATCAGAACCTGAAATAAGTGAAGACTGTAAATACAGACACCACCACAACTGAACGAAATAAACATCTTGTGGTAAATAAAACTTAAAAATACAGTAATACATGTATATTGACATGTTGCCAGTACTTAGATATCTCCGCCCTATTGTTGATGTCGGAGTATATTGACAATAGTTTATATAACATAGCCGCACATGCTTTATACATGTGCTGTTGTTTGTCGGAGGTATCGTTCTGGTTGACTGGTTGAAATGGATAAATGATTGACAACTGGCAACATGTTAATTAAACAAAAATGGTTCTTCTTAAAGGGATTATGATGAAGCCTCACCAACGTAGAGAAAACCCAATTCCCAGAATTGCTGTGTAGCTTTCCCCTCTCTCTCGGAGGCTCTAAATAACTATAATGTTTTGATGAGTTGTTAAACAACATTCAGTTCAATTTCTATAAGGTCAAAATATTGCACATGAAAAAGGTGGTGATGTGGTTCTACCTCGCAAGTTATGAAATGTTTTGACAAAAACTTAAAAGAACTTTATCAAACATGCTGAAGGGGATTCCATAAATATAGCTACATTAATGGCTGTGTGCTTACCATTGATACCTGAAGGCGTCAATAAAGACATTATTAGAGTATCAATGCACAGGCACGTAGCTGGGTCCAAGTTTGAGGTACGCACCTCTGCCAGACGATCATAGGTGAGTTTTGGCATTATTTCATAGCAATTGTAAGCTTATTTGCTGCTATTTTAATACACATTGAAATTAGGAAGACAAAATTAAATCAGGTACGGCATACGGAACTTTAATACAACTCACCCCTCCCACCTCCTCCCCTTCAGTTTTTATTAAGTTTTTCGCATTTTTTTAGATTTTTATTTTTTCGGACATTGACAAATAATTGTACGCACGTGCGTAAGCCCAGCTACGCAGTTTTGACCACAATACGCATATTAAATACATAGAGGATATTTGTTGTTTTGGAGTGAATAACATGTTTTATTTCATCGAGAAGTGAGAAAACTTTATATTTTCACGAATGCGAAGCATGAGTGAAAATATAAAAGTTTCCTCACTTCGAGATGAAAAAAAATATGTTATTCACAATAAAACAACAAATTTCTTTTTATTTTAAGATTTTACAAACAATTTTAGGGAAACTACTGCAGAACAACAAGGGAGGCAATTTCAATAACTAAGCCACTTCACATGTTTTTGCCCGACTACAAACAATAGTCCAAAGATATTTTATTCATACCAAATAGAACTCTTTTTTTTTTTTAAATATATTTATATTGGCAGTCATTTCCTTTTAACTTTTAAAATCCATTATTTGAATAGAATGTACAATTCGCAGTGTTTGTTTTTTTAAAAGTAGTCCCGGCAGCTACTGTGAAAATAAAACTCTATATTTCACAATGTGAAATAACGCTTTTATTTCACTGATAAAATACAGTATTTCATTGCTTATCATAAAATAAATGTAAATATTGTGTGTCAGGTATTTTCTATATATTAAATAGTTCAATTTATCGTCCCTGTCCTGCCACAACATATGTACACCGTTTCTAAACCTACTGACGAGGAGGTGTATATATCTTACATACCCGGTAGTTTGAGAATCCAAACTCTATAGACAAAATATAAATGGCTTTAACCAGTCAGACCAAACTCCTAAAACTGGAGCTTCGAATGAATAGTTACCAACTCATAATTCATTTTATGCGTATTCACTCACAGGTATTTAACAAATCATGAATAAACCTACAATTTTAATCGACACATATATATTATAAAAATATTATATTACTATATGACCTGAACACCTAGACAGAGTTTGATAAACAATTTAGTAGTGAAATTGTGCTGTTATTTGGCAGGTGAAAACTCCCATCATAATTAATGTTAAATGCACACTCAATGTGCATATATCTGCAAAAAATAAAAAAATAGGCCATATTATGATGTGTCTGATTTAATTATTATAAATGAAAAAGTTTGGAAAACTCGACGAACTTATTTCCAAAATAATTAAGATTTGTTTTCTCATCTGACAATCTTAATAAAACTAGACGGGTGTTCCGCAGAACACGTGTGTCGCCTGTCAGCGCCTCGTCAGTATAACGTTTTTTGGACCCGAATAAATGACCTTGACAAACTGGCCTGTCTAAGTTTTCATGAATAAAAAAATGAGTATTTAACCCAAATAATGACCTTCAGTGTGACTGTGACCTTTATATTTTAGTATGGTCATGTCGATGTTGTCATGATGAGTATATATTGAAAGTTCGATGAAGAAATATCAAGAAATGAGAAAGTTATAGCCAACGTTAAGTTTTCGTGAAGAAAAAATGAGAATTTAACCAATATAATGACCTTCAGTTGACCTTGACCTTTATATTTTAGTATGGTCATGTCGATGTTGTCACGATGAGTATATATTGAAAGTTTGATGAAAAAATTAAAGCCAACGTTAAGTTTTCGTGACGTACGAACTGACGGACGACAAAGTGATCCCTATGTAGCGCATTTTTTAAGTTGTATAAGTTGAATTTTTGTTTAATGGATTTAAAAAAAAGATCAAACCATTTTTTTAGCAAAACTGTACTAGCGTCCCAGCAGGGCACATTTACATGTATAGACTTTTAATGTAATGAATAATATTTAAAATAGATGTCGTGTTTTCATTTACAACCGCCATACGAATGCTTAGCCTTATGTATGCAATATACGATGACATTTAAGTTGATTTCGGGAAACCCCACTAGACAGGTAACTTCATATAAGTATGGTGTAAAATCAGTCTTCGAATTAACCCACTATCCCGAATCCCGGGCCTGTTAAACTGTCATTCAGGCTAGTGATTTTTTTTTTAAATCTATGTAGTCGGGCTAAAGGAAAATGTACGGGTTTTCATTGAGCATATAAGAATTTGGGCTCGTGACACAAAAATGTTAATTCAAAGACTGTAAAATGGGGATTCTTTTTCACCAATCCGACTAGTTTTCGATATCTTGTTAATTTTAATATCATTAAACGAATGACATTTCCTTTTTAAATTCGTTTTTCACCCATAAGATTTTATGAAACAAAGGTAGCGAAGTTTTCTTACTCCTCTGCATTTGTTATTTAAAGGTTGCTTCCCTTTGAATTGACCCATATTCTAATAAAACATATGTTTGTGTTTTATTAAAAACACTGATATGTCACTTAATGTAAATAGACTATTGCATTATATTTATGATGCAATGTGACTGCTTTTAAGAACAGCAATTACTATTTTTATAAAATATTTTTAATTTATCCTCTACGCATGCTCATGGAGATGCATCGTTTCTCCCGGACAACATGGCTCAACAAAATATGTAGTAATTTGACCCTTCTCTGACCCTAAAAGCCCCTCTTTTTTTTGTGTGTGGCTTTTAAGTGTCAGAGGAATTCCAATAGTGAAAACGGGGTGATTACTGGAAAAACACAGTCATGCACTTGCAATGGTGCCAGGCGTTGTCGGGTCGATTTTTTTTACGATAATTTAGCCTAATAAATCGATCAATTAATGTTTATTATACCAAGTTGCAATGATAAAACTGCACCTTTAGCGATTGTAGTGACCCCCACAAAAATACCATTTATGTTTTGAAGTATATTTTGTTTACTATATCTGCCATTTTGAATATTAATTTGATTCCCGTGATATTCTCGCACGCGGTGGAGGCATTCATATTCCCGGGACCCTCATCAAATAACTCCACTATTAACGGACAACATGGAGGGATTTTAGGAGTGAAACAAACTATTCTCGACGCATAATTAGGATTTAAAATTTAAGGATAAACAATAGGATCATGTTGTTCAGAGAATTGTGAGTGCCAAAAGAAAAAGCTGGTCGTAATTTCGAAATTGTCTGAATTTTGCGGCAAATATTTATCGTCGAACAGGTTACGATCATGTGACATTTCTCCTGACAATAACAAATGTCAGAAATTTGATTTTTTTCAACTTCGTCTGAAAAGGGTTGACTGTAACCACTGTAATAAGAGTAATATAACAAATATTTTGATTCCGATAGGGCATTCGTTTGGCCATTTTTGTGGCCAAAATTCGGCCCCATTTCCGCCCCCTGAAAGCATATACCTGTACATGTATTTTTCCCCTTTTAATAATTTGTTTTTTATTAGAAATTTTTAAACTCCACTACCAGAAAACAGCATACTTTTTACAATTTGGAATGATATATTCTTGATGCCACTTAAATAATAAACAAGAGCTGTCGGAGAACAGCGCAGCTCGACTATTCGATTTTTCAGAGAATAATAAATTATGTAGCTAGTATTTACCATCAGAAAACAAGGCTAAAACAATATGGGGTGGGGTGGGGTTGGGGGCGCAACATAGCTATGTGTAAGAATTGATCAAAACTACAGAGAAATATGTCAAAAACAAGAGGTCAATGACCTTGAAGCTCTACTGATTGATTTTGATTTCAGGAAGTAGTCGCTACAGACTTGTTTTTTGAAAATCTATTTTTAACCGTGGCGGCCATCTTGAATTTCCGGCCGACCTGAAATTTTGCTAAGATCAATAAGACATTAAGAGCAACATTCCTGTGAAGTTTCATGAAAATCCGTCAAGTAGTTTCAAAGAAGTAGTCGCTACAAGTTTTCATTATATAACTCTATGTAAACAAAGCAGCCATGTTTAAGGTCAAATCAAAACGATTTTCGACAAGGACCAACATCATGTCATACTGATCATTTTAGAAAAAGTCCCATATCAATATCTCTTATTGTTTTGAAGAAGTAGTCGCTACAAACTTTTTTATTTTAAATCTATTTTTAGCTGTGGCGGCCATCTTGAATTTCCGGCCGACCTGAAATTTTTCTAGGATCAACTAGACATCAAGAGCAACATTCCTGTGAAGTTTCATGAACATCCGTCAAGTAGTTTCAGAGGAGTAGTCGCTACAAGTTTTTACTATATAACTCTATGTAACCAAAGATGGCCACTGGCAGCCATGTTTAACGTCGAATCAAAGTATTTTTCCACAAGGATCTACATCATGTCATGCTGATCATTTTAGAAAAAGTCCCATATCAATATCACTTATAGTTTTCAAGAAGTAGTCGCTACAAACTTATTTTTTAAAAATCTATTTTTAGCTGTGACGGCTATCTTGAATTTCCGGCCGACCTGAAATTTTGATAGGATCAATTAGACATCAAGAGCAACATTCCTGTAAAGTTTCATGACAATCCGCCAAGTAGTTTCAGAGGAGTAGTCGCTACAAGTTTTTACTATATAACTCTATGTAAACAATGATGGCCGCTGGCAGCCATGTTTAATGTTGAATCAAAACGATTTTTGACTAGGATCAACATCATGTAATGCTGATCATTTTAGAAAAAGTCCCATATCAATATCACTTATAGTTTTCAAGAAGTAGTCGCTACAAACTTATTTTTTAAAAATCTATTTTTAGCTGTGACGGCCATCTTGAATTTCCGGCCGACCTGAAATTTTTCTAGGATCAATTAGACATCAAGAGCAACATTCCTGTAAAGTTTCATGACAATCCGCCAAGTAGTTTCAGAGAAGAAGTCGCTACAAGTTTTTACTATATAACTCTATGTAAACAAAGATGGCCGCTGGCAGCCATGTTTAACGTTGAATCAAAACGATTTTTGACTAGGATCAACATCATGTCATGCTGATCATTTTAGAAAAAGTCCCATATCAATATCACTTATAGTTTTCAAGAAGAAGTCGCTACAAACTTGTATTTTAAAACTCTATTTTTAGCTTTGGCGGCCATCTTGGATTTCACATCAACATGAATTTTTGCTAGGATCAACTAGACTTTATGGGCAACATTTCTGTAAAGTTTCATGAATATCCATCCAGTAGTTTCAGCTGTGAAGTCGCTACAAATAAAAGTTTACGGACAGACGGACAGACGGACGATGGACGCCGCACCACGGCATAAGCTCCGCTGATCTCTGATCAGTTGAGCTAAAAACAAACAAACAAAAATCAAGTAGTCGCTACAAGTTTTCATTATATAACTCTATGTAAACAAAGCAGCCATGTTTAAGGTCAAATCAAAACGATTTTCGACAAGGACCAACATCATGTCATACTGATCATTTTAGAAAAAGTCCCATATCAATATCTCTTATTGTTTTGAAGAAGTAGTCGCTACAAACTTATTTATTTTAAATCTATTTTTAGCTGTGGCGGCCATCTTGAATTTCCGGCCGACCTGAAATTTTTCTAGGATCAACTAGACATCAAGAGCAACATTCCTGTGAAGTTTCATGAACATCCGTCAAGTAGTTTCAGAGGAGTAGTCGCTACAAGTTTTTACTATATAACTCTATGTAACCAAAGATGGCCACTGGCAGCCATGTTTAACGTCGAATCAAAATAATTTTCCACAAGGATCTACATCATGTCATGCTGATCATTTTAGAAAAAGTCCCATATCAATATCACTTATAGTTTTCAAGAAGTAGTCGCTACAAACTTATTTTTTAAAAATCTATTTTTAGCTGTGACGGCCATCTTGAATTTCCGGCCGACCTGAAATTTTGAAAGGATCAATTAGACATCAAGAGCAACATTCCTGTAAAGTTTCATGACAATCCGCCAAGTAGTTTCAGAGGAGTAGTCGCTACAAGTTTTTACTATATAACTCTATGTAAACAAAGATGGCCGCTGGCAGCCATGTTTAACGTTGAATCAAAACGATTTTTGACTAGGATTAACATCATGTAATGCTGATCATTTTAGAAAAAGTCCCATATCAATATCACTTATAGTTTTCAAGAAGTAGTCGCTACAAACTTATTTTTTAAAAATCTATTTTTAGCTGTGACGGCCATCTTGAATTTCCGGCCGACCTGAAATTTTTCTAGGATCAATTAGACATCAAGAGCAACATTTCTGTAAAGTTTCATGACAATCCGCCAAGTAGTTTCAGAGAAGTAGATGCTACAAGTTTTTACTATATAACTCTATGTAAACAAAGATGGCCGCTGGCAGCCATGTTTAACGTTGAATCAAAACGATTTTTGACTAGGATCAACATCATGTCATGCTGATCATTTTAGAAAAAGTCCCATATCAATATCACTTATAGTTTTCAAGAAGAAGTCGCTACAAACTTGTATTTTAAAACTCTATTTTTAGCTTTGGCGGCCATCTTGGATTTCACATCAACATGAATTTTTGCTAGGATCAACTAGACTTTATGGGCAACATTTCTGTAAAGTTTCATGAATATCCATCCAGTAGTTTCAGCTGTGAAGTAGCTACAAATAAAAGTTTACGGAGAGACAGACGGACAGACGGACGGACGACGGACGCCGCACCACGGCATAAGCTCTGCTGATCTCTGATCAGTAGAGCTAAAAATCGAGTTTTGAGTGGGGATGGGGGATGGGGGAGAGGCAGGGGGTGGGGAGGGCAACATATATGTGTAAGAAGCTATGTAAGAATTGACCAAAACAAGACAGAAATATGGTAAAACAAAATAAACTATTTCGAGTGGGGGGAGTGGGGGGAGGGGTGGTGGAGAGGCAGGAAATGGGGTGGAGGGGGCAACATATATGTGTAAGAAGCTATGTGTATGAATTTACCAAAACAACACAGATATATGTAAAACAAGAGGTCAATGACCTTGAAGCTCTACTGATTGATTTTGATTTCAGGAAGTAGTCGCTACAGACTTGTTTTTTGAAAATTATTTTTAGCCGTGGCGGCCATCTTGAATTTCCGGCCGACCTGAAATTTTGCTAGGATCAATTAGACATCAAGAGCAACATTCCTGTGAAGTTTCATGAAAATCCATCAAGTAGTTTCACAGGAATAGTCGCTACAAGTTTTCATTATATAACTCTATGTAAACAAAGATGGCCGCTGACAGCCATGTTTAACGTCGAATCAAAATAATGTTTGACTCTGATAACCATCATGTCATGCTGATCATTTTACAAAAAGTCCCATATCAATATCACTTATAGTTTTCAAGACGTAGTCGCTACAAACTTCTTTTTTAAAAAATCTAATTTTAGCTGTGGCGGCCATCTTGAATTTCTGGCCGATCTGAAATTTTGCTAGGATCAATTAAACATTAAGAGCAACATTCCTGTAAAGTTTCATGAAAATCTGCCAAGTAGTTTCAAAGGATTAGTCGCTACAAGTTTTTACTATATAACTGTATGTAAACAAAGATGGCCGCTGGCAGCCATGTTTAACGTTGAATCAAAACAATTTTTGACAAGGACCAACATCATGTCATGCTGATTATTTTACAAAAAGTCCAATATCAATATCACTTATAGTTTTCAAGTAGTAGTCGCTACAAACTTGTATTTTGAAAATCTATTTTTAGCCATGGCAGCCATCTTGAATTTCCGGGCGACCTGAAATTTTGCTAGGATCAATTAGACATCAAGAGCAAAATTCCTGTGAAGTTTCATGAAAATCCGTCAAGTAGTTTCAGAGGAGTAGTCGCTACAAGTTTTCATCATATAACTCTATGTAAACAAAGATGGCCACTGGCAGCCATGTTTAACGTCAAATCAAAATAATGTTTGACTCTGATAACCATCATGTCATGCTGATCATTTTCCAAAAAGTCCCATATCAATATCACTTATAGTTTTCAAGACGTAGTCGCTACAAACTTCTTTTTTAAAAATCTATTTTTAGCTGTGGCGGCCATCTTGAATTTCTGGCCGATCTGAAATTTTGCTAGGATCAATTAGACATTAAGAGCAACATTCCTGTAAAGTTTCATGAACATCTGTCAAGTAGTTTCAAAGGAGTAGTCGCTACAAGTTTTTACTATATAACTGTATGTAAACAAAGATGGCCGCTGGCAGCCATGTTTAACGTTGAATCAAAACGATTTTCGACAAGGACCAACATCATGTCATGCTGATCATTTTAGAAAAAGTCCCATATCAATATCACTTATAGTTTTCAAGAAGTAGTCGCTACAAACTTGTATTTTGAAAATTTATTTTTAGCCGTGGCGGCCATCTTGAATTTCCGGCCAACCTGAAATGTTGCTAGGATCAATTAGACATCAAGAGCAACATTCCTGTGAAGTTTCATGAAAATCCGTCAAGTAGTTTCAGAGGAGTAGTCGCTACAAGATTTCATTATATAACTCTATGTAAACAAAGATGGCCGCTGGCAGCCATGTTTAACGTCGAATCAAAACGATTTTCGACAAGGACCAACATCATGTCATGCTGATCATTTTAGAAAAAGTCCCATATCAATATCAGTTATAGTTTTCATGAAGAAGTCGCTACAAACTTGTTTTTTAAAAACCTATTTTCAGATCTGGCGGCCATCTTGGATTTCACATCAACAAGAATTTTTGCTAGGATCAACTAGACTTCATGGGCAACATTTCTGTAAAGTTTCATGAAAATCCATTCAGTGGTTTCAGAGGAGGTCGCTACAAAAAAAAGTTTACGGACAGACAGACGGACAGACAGACAGACGGACGACGGACGCCGCACCACGGCATAAGCTCTGCTGATCTCTGATCAGTAGAGCTAAAAAGGCCATATTAATATCACTTATAGTTTTCAAGAAGTAGTCGCTACAAACTTGTATTTTCAAAATCTATTTTCAGCCATGATGGCCATCTTGAATTTCCGGCCCGACCTGAAATCTGAAATTTTGCTAGGATCAATTAGACATTAAGGGCAACATTCCTGTGAAGTTTCATGACAATCCATCAAGTAGTTTCAGAGGAGTAGTCGCTACAAGTTTTCATTATATAACTCTATGTAAACGAAGATGGCGGCCATGTTTAACGTCAAATCAAAATAATTTTTGACAAGGACCAACCTCGTGCCATGCTGATCATTTTAGAAAAAGTCCCAAATCAATATCACTTATAGTTTTCAAGAAGTAGTCGCTACAAACTTATTTTTTAAAAATCTATTTTTAGCCGTGGCGGCCATCTTGAACTTCCGGCCGACCTGAAATTTTGCTAGGATCAATTAGACATCAAGAGCAACATTCCTGTGAAGTTTCATGAAAATCCGTCAAGTAGTTTCAGAGGAGTAGTCGCTACAAGTTTTCATTATATAACTCTATGTAAACAAAGATGGCCGCTGGCAGCCATGTTTAACGTCGAATCAAAATGATTTTCAATAAGGACCAACATCATGTCATGCTGATCATTTTACAAAATGTCCCATATCAATATCACTTATAGTTTTCAAGAAGTAGTCGCTACAAACTTGTATTTTAAAAATCTGTTTTTAGCTTTGGTGGCCATCTTGGATTTCACATCAACATGAATTTTTGCTAGGATCAACTAGACTTCATGGGCAACATTTCTGTAAAGTTTCATGAATATCCATCAAGTCGTTTCAGAGGAGTAGTCGCTACAAATAAAAAAAATCTATTTTTAGCCGTGGCGGCCATCTTGAATTTCCGGCCGACCTGAAATTTTGCTAGGATCAATTAGACATCAAGAGCAACATTCCTGTGAAGTTTCATGAAAATCCGTCAAGTAGTTTCAGAGGAGTAGTCGCTATAAGTTTTCATTATATAACTCTATGTAAACAAAGATGGCGCTGGCAGCCATATTTAACATCGAATCAAATGATTTTCGATAGGACCAACATCACTGTCATGCTGATCATTTTAGAAAATGGTCCCATATCAATATCACTTATAGTTTTCAAGAAGTATTCGCTACAAACTTGTATTTTAAAATCTATTTCTAGCTATGGTGGCCATCTTGGATTTCACATCAACATGAATTTTGCTAGGATCAACTAGACTTCATGGGCAACATTTCTGTAAAGTTTCAGTGAATATCCATCAAGTCGTTTCAGAGGAGTAGTCGCTACTAAATAAAAGAAATCTATTTTTAGCCAGTGGCGGCCATCTTGAATTTCCGGCCGACCTGAAATTTTGTAGGATCAATTAGAAATCAAGAGCAACATTCCTGTGAAGTTTCATGAAAATCCGGTCAAGTAGTTTCAGAGAAGTAGTCGCTACAAGTTTTCTATTATATAACTCTATGTAAACAAAGATGGCCGCTGGCAGCATATGTTTAAGTCGAATCAAAACAATTTTCGATAAGGACCAACTTCATGTCATGCTGATCATTTAGAAAATGTCAATATCAATATCACTTATAGTTTTCAAGAAGTAGTCGCTACAAACTTGTAATTTAAAATCTATTTTTAGATTTGGCTGGCCATCTTGGATTTCACATCAACATGATTTTTTGCTAGGATTCAACTAGACTTCATGGGCAACCATTTCTGTAAAGTTTCATGAATATCCATCAAGTAGTTTCAGAGGAGTAGTCCGCTACAAATAAAAGTTAACGGACGGACGGACAGACAGACAGACGGACGACGGACGCCGAACCACGGCATTAAGCTCTGCTGATCTCTGATCAGTAGCAGCTAAAAACAATTAAAACATTAAATAAAATATTTTTTTTCGAGCGTGGGGGTGGGGTGGGGGAGGGGAGGGGGGAGGGGGGGGGGGGGGGGGGGGGGGGGGGGGGGGCAACATAGCTATGTGTAAGAAATTGACCAAAACAACACAGAAATATGTAAAAAAACAGGTCAATGACCTTGAAGCTCTACTGATTGATTTTGATTTCAGGAAGTAGTCGCTACAGACTTGTTTTTCGAAAAATACTTTTATTAGCCGTGGCGGCCATCTTGAATTTCCGGCCGACCTGAAATTTTGCTAGGATCAATTAGACATCAAGAGCAACATTCCTGTGAAGTTTCATAAAAAAATGTCAAGTAGTTTCAGAGGAGTAGTCGCTACAAGTTGAAGTTTTTACTATATAACTCTAGGTAAACAAAGTATGCCACTGGCAGCCATGTTTAATGTCGAATCAAAATAATTTTAGACAAGGATCAACATCTTGTCATGCTGATCATTTCAGGAAAAAAGTCCCATATCAATATCACTACAGTTTTCAAGAAGTATTCGCTACAAACTTTTTTTTTTAAAATCTGTTTTTAGCCATGGCGGCCATCTTGAATTTCCGGCCGACCTAAAACAATTCTGGGATCAATAAGACATCAAGAGCAACATTCCTGTGAAGTTTCATAAAAATGTGTCAAAGTAGTTTCAGAGGAGTAGTCGCTACAAGTTTTACTATATAAATCTATGTAAACAAAGATGGCCGCTAGCGGCCATGTTTAAAGTTGCATCGAAATAAATTTCGACAAGGATCAACATCATGTCATGCTGATCATTTTAGAAAATGTTCCATATCAATACCACTTACAGTTTTCAAGAAGTAGTCTCTACAAATTTATTTATTTCTAAATCTAATTTTAAGCCGTGGTGGCCATTTTGAATTTCCGGCCAGCCTGAAATTTTGCTAGGATCAACCAGACATCAAGAGCAACATTCCTGTGAAGTTTCATGAACATCCGTCACGTAGTTTCAGAGGAGTAGGCGCTACAAGTTTTTACTATATAACTCTATGTAAACAAAGATGGCCGCTAGCGGCCATGTTTTAAAGTTGACTATCGAAATAAATTTCGACAAGGATCAACATCATGTCATGCTGATCATTTAGAAAATGTTCCATATCAAATACCACTTACTGTTTTCAAGAAGTAGTCTCTACAAATTTATTTATTTTAAATCTATTTTTAGCCGCGGTGGCCATTTTGAATTTCCGGCCAGCCTGATATTTTGCTAGGATCAACAGACATCAAGAGCAACATTCTGTGAAGTTTCATGAACATCCGTCAAGTAGTTTCAGAAGAGTAGTCGCTACAAGTTTTTACTATATAACTCTATGTAAACAAAGATGGCCACTGGCAGCCATGTTTAACGTCAAATCCAAATAATGTTCGACAAGGATCAACCATCATGTCATGCTGATCATTTTAGAAAAAGTCCATATCAATATCACTTCTAATTTCAAGAAGTAGTCGCTACAAACTTATTTTTTAAAAATCTATTTTAGCTGTGGCGGCCATCTTGAATTTCTGGCCGATCTGAAATTTTGCTAGGATTCAATTACACATCAAGAGCAATATTCTGTAAAGTTTCATGAAAATCCGCCAAGTAGTTTCATGAGGAGTAGTCGCTACAAGTTTTACTATATAACTCTATGTAAACAAAGATGGCCGCTGGCAGTCCATGTTTAACGTCGATTCAAAATGATTTTTGACAACGACCAACATCATGTCATGCTGATATTTAGAAAAAGTCCATATCAATATCACTTTTAGTTTTCAAGAAGTAGTCGCTACAAACTTGTATTTTAAAAATCTATTTTTAGCTTTGGCGGCCATCTTGGATTTACATCAACATGATTTTTGCTAGGATCAACTAGACTTCATGACAACATTTTCTGTAAATTTTCATGAATATCCATCCGTAGTTTCAGAGAGTAGTCGCTACAAATAAAAGTTAACGGACAGACGGACGGACAGACGGACGACGGACGCCGCACCACGGCATAAGCTCTGCTGATCTCTGATCAGTAGAGCTAAAACAACAACAAAAACACAACATTTCGAGGGAGCAACATATAGGTATGTGTAAGAAGCTATGTGTAAGAATTGACCAAAACAACACAGAAATATGTAAAAAAAAAAAAAAGTGTTTCTAGGGGGGCGGGTAGTGGGGGAGGGTGGAGAGGCAGGGAATGGAGTGGAGGGGGCAACATATATGTGTAAGAAGCTGTGTAAGAATTTAACAAAACAACACAGATATATGTTAAAACAAGAGGTTCAATGACCTTGAAGCTCTACTGATTGATTTTGATTTCAGGAAGTAGTCGCTACAAACTTGTTTTTTGAAAAAAATATTTTTAGCCGTGGCGGCCATCTTGAATTTTTGGCCGACCTGAAATTTGCTAGGATCAATCTAGACATCAAGAGCAACATTCCTGTGAAAGTTTCATGAAAATCCTTCAAGTAGTTTCAGAGAAGTAGTCGCTACAAGTTTTCATTATATAACTCTATCTAAAACAAAGTGGCCGCTGGCAGACATGTTTAACGGCGAATCAAAACGATTTTTGACAAGGACCAACATCATGGACATGCTGATCATTTTAGAAAAAGTCCCATATCAATATCTCTTATAGTTTTCAAGAAGTAGTCGCTACAAACTTGTATTTTAAAAAACTATTTTTAGCTTTGGCGGCACATCTTGGATTTCACATCAACATAAATTTTTGCTAGGATCAGTAGACTTCATGGGCAACATTTTCTGTAAAGTTTCATGAATATCCATCTAGAAGTTTCAGAGGAGTAGTCGCTACAAATAAAAGTTTACGGACAGACGGACAGACAGACGCCGCACCACGGCATAAGCATCGAGCTAAAAACAATAAATATTAAATAAAAATATTCAATTCGAGCGTGGGGTGGGGTGGGGGAGAGAGGTGGGGGCAACATAGCTATGTGTAAGAATTGACCAAAACAACACAGAAATATGTAAAAAAAATAAAAATTGAGTGTGTGTGTTGGTGGGTGAGGAGGGGGGAAGAGCGAGCAACATTATGTGTAGAGAAAACTATGTGTAAGAAGCTATGTGTAAGAATTGACCAAAACACACAGAAATACAGGGTTTCCCCCAGGATCATAAGGCATGTCGCATGCAAAGTGCCTTCCTGGAAAAGAAAGGAAAACAAACATGCCTTCATCAGAGCAACATGCCTGAAGGTTTTTCTTAAGTTTCATGATAACAGATTTAAAGAAGAAAAATAGAATTTCTATGGTGATTCTTGTTCCTTTTGCACCAAAATCATAAAAGTATGTTATTTTGCCATTTTCCCATTAATAGGCACTATTTTTTTCAAGACCAGTTTGGTAAAGTAATGTCAGACAACATGCTTCACAATTTTCAGGGGGGAACCCTGGAAATATGTAAAAAAAATTAAAAAATATTCTAGGTTTCGAGTGTGTCGTGGGAGGTGGCGGTGGGAGGGGGCAACATGTGTAAGAACTGACAAAAGCAACACAGAGATATGTTAAAAAAAAAAAAAGTAAACAAAAAAAGCATGCAAACCTAGATCTGCCTTTATTGCACATTTTATGGGCCATCACTATTTGGGTTCCATGGGATCCCAGAATTTGCAGAAGACAAAGTAATTTAACCAACCCTTTACAACATACTATAAGGAAACAATTCCAAAATTTAGTTCAGCTAGGACAAGAAATGCAAGAGATAATTATAGACGCAAAAATTTGATGTGAAACACATTTTAAGGGCTATCAGAATTGGGTTCCATGGGAGCCAGGGGTTACAGGAACCAAAATTACTTAAGATAATGCTATAAGGAAGCACATGGCTAAATTATGATTGTGCTAGGGTAGGAATTGTAAGAGATATAGACTTGTAAACACAGCTTACACGCAAATTTGATGTGAAATGGGACAAATTTTATGGGCTATCACTAATATGGGTTCCATGGCCAAAATTTGGTTGTGCTAGGATAAGAATTGTAAGAGATATAGACTTGTAACACAGCTACACGTAAACCTTGATGTGGGACGCCGACGCCAACGCCGACCCAGGGGTGATTACATAAGCTCTCTTATTCTTCGAATAGTCAAGCTAAAAACACTAATTTGTGTTTCTCAGAAATTCCCCTTTGATATGAAAACAATGCAAAATTCCTCTTCCTGAGGGCCCTTGCCCCAGTCCCCTAAAAGCTGACTAGTGCCCTGTGTAATCACTTCAGATGCTTGAATAGTAATTCAATATGCATACTTAGATATATTGCCTTAAAACCAAGAGGGGCAGCTCCTCTCCCTAGATCCCGAGTTTTTTAATTATTAACCACTCTGACCGTACACAGCCAGGTGAAATATCAAAATTGTAAAAAGGGCTGGTAATGGAAGGCTCGGATTAAAAATGTAGCTGCTGTTCTTTAATTCATTTAAGCAAGTTTATATACCTCTGTTGTTTTCTTCATACTTCTTACCATGCAGGTGAACATGTCAAACGAAAATGTACAGTATGGAATTAAAATTATCACAAAAAAAATGCGTTTAAATTAATATCACAGAAACTGTAAGGTGTTGAAACGAGATTGGACACCAGTAGTAGCATGAACCACAAGGGAGGTAACTCATGTTGTGTTAAAATCAATTGGCCATAAATATTGGTCATAATTTTGGTGCAAAATAGTGGGGTGGAATTACTGCTTTGTGAGCTTGTTATGTAAGGGGTTTGACTAGAAAAACCAAACAATTAGTTCAGAACAAACATGGATTGATTGGTGCACAGACATTTTGCTTCGATGTGACCACAAATTAAAAAAGTTACATGAATAATCAGTGCACCCTAGAATTATTGCCTTTAATTTGTTTAATGAAACAAAGCTCTAAAGAAATGTGTGAAAAAACTTATTTAAAAGGGATCGATGTAACAATGTTGATTTCGATGATTTTGTTCTGTTCACCAATACAAAAACAGTGGTGGGTAATGTTTTAAAAGCTTGAAATCAATGAAATTTCATAAATTCTTTAACTAAACTCTGAAGGAAACTTTATATAGTAAGAACATGTTACACAGTTTTAGTCCGTTTTTTATTATCATACTTGATGAAATTAATTGAAAAGGTCTCTTTTTTAATAAAGATCAATTGTTATACATATTATAATATATCAATTATATATGAAATAAAAATTAACTCATAATAACATTTACACATTTTAAAGACTGCATATTCTTTTCATAATCCAATGCCTGAGTTTTAATTGACTTGTAGTATCATTTGATCAGCTTTTAAGTTACTTTATGTTATACACTACTTATTTTAGGGATTTCCGTCCATTATTAAATGGTCATTTTTTGATCCTAAGTAAGACTTGTTTGTGGCGATTTTTTTTTAGAATGACATAAATAACTGCTATTAAATATTTAATGTAAATTTAATGACATATGACATGAAAATAATAGTGTATACCAAAAAAAAGCCATTTACCAGTTTTCTGTGCAGAATTGGATCATAATGAACTTACAACCAAATGTCAGCTGTTTTATATTCTTAACACTATATTCCTCATGTGGCAATATGAAAACCTATAAAATAATTTTTAGAAAAATGGCTGGTTCATCTACCAGGTAGCTGTTTTGGTTTCTGCGAATTTGACATATGCCAACATTAAAAGAGGTGTTGTGAGGTCACTGAGTTCACGGATGGATGGAAAGAGCAGTTGTTGAATAAGGGATCTGCCCGCTGCCGTCAATCAGAGATCTAACAATGCTTCGGGCAAGTTTGCTCGCCAATGTAACATTCCCGGCGGGCAATCTACGAAAATCTCGATCTGTTTAGGCCTTTCTGGTATTAGTTTATTTCCGTTCAATTCGGTCGGGTTAAAATGGCAGATTTTTGCCCAGTCATCTAGGCTGCCCCAAAAAAGCGCATCCAATATGAGAAGGAAAATAGGGACAGGTCCTTTCCTTCAGAAATGGTCAAAACAAGTTTGTTTGGCTACGACATGATTCTTCAGGGCATGACATATGCCTGTTGTATCGACTTACAGCTAGCATGACACTACATTGTCTGTGCATGCCCAGTTAATATGTCACAATAGTAAATAGGTCATAATATAGACCTCCTAATTTATTAATTAAATGCCATTTTATTTTTTAAGCAATTGAAATTTAAGGATTAAACACCTCATTTTTGTAATGTGTCTACCAAGAAATATTACTGTCAGTTCATTTAAGAAGCAAATATCAGACTGCAGTTTTGGTCGATCTCTAGGTGTGCGTTGCCATTTTTGATTCACCGTACCATGGTGGTCCACTTGCATATTTTATTTTAGACCAATCAGAAGACAGGATTTCCATGTTATGGGCACGAGTGTCAAGGTTAAATTGATGTAATAGAATATAAATAGATGGTTAAAAGTGATGTATATGAATATATAATAGATGTGTGATTGAGGTATCCAGGGGGTCATATTTCGACCCATTAAAAAAAAGCAATCTTGCAACATCGTTAAAACAATGATGTAAAAGTGAATGAAGTCAATGAAGATTCAGGTACCTCTATTAGCCTTCTTTTGCGTTATGAAATGATTTTCAGTCCTAGCAAGGAGCGCTTTTGCATGATTTTTAGATGAGGGCGCTGCGGCCCAGTATTAGGAGTTACTCAATAAACACTGCGTTGAACTCGTTCACCATTAATATGTATTAGAGGGTTAATGAGCACATTTTAGAATGTTGAAAATGGCTATTTAATGAATCTTGTTTTTGAGTAAATGAAAAATTCTATGTTATTATAATTCATAACTTTCACATCCTGGTCTACTCCGGTAGGTTGAGATATTCAGTAGGTGAAAATAAAGGGTTTACTCGGACTTTATCCTCAAACTCTATATGAAAAATGGAAACATTAGGACCATGATTTAATTTGAATGTATCCATATTGCTGTTTAAAATCGACACACCAAAGAAAGATACTAGATGTACACAAAAAAATAAAGCTTTTAATAAAATTATCACAATAAACTAGTTTATAAAGGGCTAAAGTCAGTTGAGCACCAACAATAAAACACCGAGTTTACCCCCTACCAGAATGTGGAGGTGTTTTATTTATTGATTACTGATTGGTCAATTTACTTTTGAGTGATGTCATGTGAAGTTTTGAATAGATACATGTCAAACTGCCTATAAATGTTCAAATTGGTGGGGCAACTTGAGTCTGTGAGGGCAAGTTGTGTTTAGGTTGAACTTGCCCTGTGGGCTAGCTCTTTCAAAAATATAAGTCGCACACCGAAAGAGGGAATCTAGAAA